>QLPD01000553.1:0-66667 GCA_003314085.1 Hymenopellis raphanipes
AAATGCGGCGGCGAAGAAACTCGCGAAAGGTTCCGGCAAAGTTCACGCGCAGGAAATTCGGACGAAATAGGTGAGTAGTTTACACAATGTCCAACCGTTGCTGACGATTCACACAGGTTACAGGAGTGTAAACAGAATAGATTTAGAACACAATGAACATGGGGGCATTAATTGTATTCCTCCGCGAGAGCACACGCGTCCTTTCCATTGAACAAGATCTTTCGCTCAAGGCCATCAGACATCGCCCTCACTAACGTCCAGCGCCAACAGCTGGGAGACAGGTGCACGGGAGAATGTGCTTGCTACATCCCAGTTGAATCCTTGTGCGCGTCCGACGCAGCTGTGCCTTCACTGGCGCCATCGGCGTAAAGATCGTCCTCTTCATCATCTGCAGTATCCGTGCGCTCTGTGCTTTCGACACGGATGGTCTCCGCAGCCCTAGAGCAACTGAGGCCGTCCAAGAAACCGCGGCGTCTGCCCTCCTTCCGTGCAATAACAACCTCGCGCTCTTCGCGCATCTGCACAACCAATGCTTTGGTGTCGAGAGCCTCATCCTCGGCGCCATTTCGTTGCTGCTCCAAAAGTTGTATGAGTGCATGAGCCTGCGCTAGGTCGCGACGAACGCGATCCAGTCCGTCCATGTATCCTCTGCTCCGAGAGCGGTCAAATTTCATTCAAAAAGGCGCTATAATTACGCACTTTAGCTGGGCCTTCCACTTGGCTGTCTCTTGCACAGCGGCAGTCTTCTGAGCATGAAGTACATGGAAGCGCTTGACGACCTCCTTCACGTCCTCTTTGGCAATGTCATCCCGAGTTCCTTCCCGCTCCAATTGACTCTGCAAATCTAGGATTTCTCGGTCTTTCTCGTGAATGATCTCCACGGCCTGGAGCACGGCATGCCCTCTCGACGACTTGGATGTCCGTTTTGAGCTTCCGGTGCGCATCGACATGTAAGACGCAGCTGAAGCGTGAATAGAGGCGAAAGGGGACGTTGACGAGAAGCTGAATCTGTGACCGAGGCGTGAAATAAACGCTGAAGAATAGTGAGAGGAACGGGAGGCCAGCGAGCGCGATGAGTCATCCAACGCGCTGGTGGGCAAGGACGTGGGCGTTTCCGGCTAACGCGAGAGGTAGCCCGTTGGCATGCGTGTCTTCGAGGCGTGGGTCGGGCAGAGGAGGAAGAGTTATTTTCATCAGAACGGCGATCTGTTCTGATGAAAACACAAATAAGCGCCCAGTAAGCGCTCGGTCACGGAACGCCGAAGGTCCAGACCCCAGAGTCGTGACTCGATGCTCATTCTTCCTCCTACCACCACCACGAGCGGCCAACGCGTGCTCGTGATAGTCAACGGCGCGTTTGACGCGTGACTTTGTTGGTTTCCCACTATTGGGAAGAGTATAAAGGTGAGCTTCCTCCTCTAAGCGGCCCCAGGCTGCGCGTGTCATCCATTGGGTGCTGATTTCCACATCTGTGCAGCCTCCGCCCTCATCATGCATTTGACGAGAAGCGCTCTCAAACTCTTCGCCACGGGATGGAAGGACAACGGGCGCCATTCGTCAGTGCTCTTTGAGGCCGCCATTAATGCACTCACCCTTCTTTAGACCCTTGCACGCTGCGCCCCGGGAAACTCTGCAGCTTGAGAGCAGCCTCCCCGACCTCATATTTCTGTCAAAAACCGACTCCCAGCTCTCCCCACGTAACACTGACCCCGACGTTCAAGCGTTGCTTGCCTGGGTCGCTGAACAAGAATGCGACGCCCAACTTGAGGCCGGCGAAGAGGACGACTTCATCGACCAACCACCCTCCTTCGAGTCGACCTCCTCCACCACCTTCAACAATTCTTTCGCATCCACTTCCTCCACGGCCGTCAACAATTCTTTCGCATCCACTTCCACCATGGCCTTCGCGTCTACCTCCTCCTCGGCCGTCAACAACCCCCTCGCGCCAACCTGCTCTGCCCGACCTCCTGCGCGTGCCGCTCCCTCAGAACGTCGCAAGAAGGTCGCGCAGACTAAGGCGATACAACGCAAAAAACCATCCCTCCCTAATGTCACCTACAATCAAGAGTAAGTGTGCTATTGTCCTTTACTCTTTTACGCACTGAATAAGATTTCTAGAAAGCCCCGGAAACGCGTCCGTTCTGGAGAGGCGACGAGAAATCCTGAGCGTCGCCCCAAGCGTAGCCACCGGCAGAAGAGATCATTCAAACAGAAGATCCTGAATGAAATGGATACCTTCACGGCTGTTGAGGGCTTGGACGCTGCCAGTGACCTACCCATCACGACTACAGGTTGGATGAGCTTGAGAGCACCAATTCCTCAGCCGTGGATGCGTGCTCTTCGCGCTGCTCATCAGTCCGAGAAGGAACTTTCGGACTACTTGGACCGACTCAAATTCCTGCCTTATCTTGGGAATGCAACGCAGGTACTCGACTCTCAACATCGCTGGATGATATTCCGGTCAAAAATCACACCCGGTATGGTCAAACTGGCGGCCAAGTTCGGTGAAGAGGCGGCAGCTTTCGTCAAGGCCTGCAAGCCTCCCTCAGACTCAGACAGGACTGGAAACCTGCGTGGCCAACACTGGTTCTGCGTGGCTGGTGCAGACCGCAACAACAAGTCCACCCCAGCCCTCTCAAAGTGGCACGAGGAAAACGCTCCGGTCATCAAAGAATACTTTAGCCCCAAGCGCATCTTCACTCGTACATAGCGTTTAAAAGTCAGGTCATGTAACCGCTTAAAGACTGTTAACCTGACCTAACCCGACCATCATATGACCGCTATTACTATGACCATGATTATGGTCATTGACCGGTTACGGTTAACAGTCTTGCAAAAAGCTAATAATGAATGACCGTCAATAACTGAGGTCTAACCGGTTAGACCGGTTAACCGCCGGTCATGACCGCCCTAACCGGGTGTTCTGGTAAAATGGACCCCATGGGAATTGAACCCAGGGAGTCCGACCAATGTCATGCAGAAGCATGTCAGCCAATTTTACCGTTGTGCCAAAAGGTCATATCCATTTTAAAATTTTACACTACACAGCACCTCCAACAAGTAATACAGTTAAGAAAAAAAAATACTAATGGTATACTCATGATCATGCTGAGCGAAGTGACAACTCGCGTGTTAACGCGAGTTTTGAAAACCTCACCCTCTCATAAATCCATTCATGCCCGATGAGCATCCCCGGGCAATGGCACGGGGACACTCAGCCGTGCATGATGCCGGACTGAGAGTAGGGTGGTAGTGGGGAAGGAAACAGAAATGGTGGTGGGAAGGTGATCGTGATCGTGATGGTGCTAGTGGTGGAAGAGAAATAGTAGTGACATACCTATTGCGCGGCGTCGTCAGCAGACGCGCCGCGCGCCCATATTCCCGAATGCCGTGCCGTCGTCCGCAGACCCAACGCGCCAACCACAGCCTCCAAATGTCATCGTGGACCGTCTGCTGCCCATCCGAGGGGCTTACGCGTCCGTTACTAGGGCGTCGTAGCCCTAGCAACAGTCCTTGCACGTTAGCCCTATTGTGGGGCGTTGTTCAGCACTGGGAGGTGATCCAGAGGTCGACACAGTCGTCGTCGTCGTCTTGAAGATTCGGGAAGGCGCCCATCCGTTCTCGAGTTGCGTGTCGTCCATTCTCGAGTATCCTCGAGTCATTGTCGTCCTCCCGCCTGACAATCGTCAGTGCGGCAGAGGCAACAATCGTCGCTCTCTGGTGGTGGTGTTGAGATCGTGGTAGGGCCGGGCTATCGCTATACACATTGTAAAAACAAGTAAAATACAGCGGAAAAAACGCACCTTGACAACGCCGCCTGTCAGCAGACAGCACGGCGTCGCATTCCTGAGTCTCCCGGTTGCACCCACTACCCCATAGAGGGTCTGCGCCATCAATGCCAAAAAAATTGCGGCCTCGTTGAAGGGCTTACGCGTCCTGCGGGGCCGCCGGGGCTCTTCAAGCCCGCGTATCAACCAAAAAAGTCGAAAAAAGACGTAGATTGAAGGAGGAAGACGCCTGGAGCCCCGCGTCCCCTGGTTGAGTCGTCGGGGTCCAGGCGTCGGGAGATGGTGGTGGTTGGAGGGAGAGATCGAGCACGAAAAACCAGCTCGATCACCACTCGGATGATCGGACCGGGTGGGTTTTCGTGGATTCATTGTGCTTCAGCACAATAACGGAGATGCTTGAAGCTCTCAAATATGTCGGGATGTGTTCCTGGGGTATTTGGGAGTCTTTTATTTTTTGGTCAAAATTTTGACACTGTTGGCTAGGATCTGAGTCTACACCGCCAAAGTGTTTGCAGGCTTCTGCCAGCCCGATTGGGAAGGTGTGATCGGGATGACGGAAGAAGATGGGACTCGGCGACCTGACACGTAAAATACAGCTACCATGGCAGCTTTCGCTTGACAGCTGGCAGCCAGCTCTGCAGTTTACTGGTAGGTAGATGTTTGACTGAGGTGGGTTCTACAAGTTGAATCAAATTCTCAAAATACACCTTACATATCGTCAAATCCATTTGGATTGGATTGAGTGCTGTCCGGCATGCTAGAGATGATAAATTGTAGCATCCCCAGAGCATAACAAAGCTCATCACGCAATTTTGAACGAAGACAGCGCAAAGGTGCAAAGGAAACGCCAAGTTCAAATCTGATCAATGATCGGATCAGTCAGAAAAAAGTTGAACCAAATCCCAATATGGTAAGTCAACCAACTCTGCTTCTCTCCATGACCATCGCCCACTCAACAAGCCACCGTTCACAGCGCGCAACAGGCGACAATGAGATCCACCATGGCGGCGGCGGCCTTGGCCTATGACAGGCTATGAAGAAGTCGACGAGGATCCGGCAGGATACGATCTCAGCGATGCGAGGACCGGAACGAGGGCGGGGACAACGACGAGGACGAGTTCAACATCAAGCCCAACGATGACGACGACAACTCCGCGCACAACGACGACCCACAAGCACGAAGATAGCGATTTCAAGCACGACGACAGCGACTGCAAGCACGATGATATCGATTGCAAGCACGACGCCGACGCACAGCATGCACGACCTTCACGCAATAATCGTGCGCCGAATCATTGAAAAGACTCGTCTTGGACGCGCTTTGCAGACCCTGGAATTCGCTTGACTCTTGACGACCAACCCACTCCGAGCACGTTGATCTCGATTGCAAGCACGATGACAGCGACTACGAGCACGGCAATGACTCCCACAAGAACGAAGACGACGATGACTAGGACAACGACAAGGACGAGGACGAGGACCACAAGAAGGACGAGGGGATTCGCAGCCAGGACGAACACGATGCAAGGTCGGACTAGGACTAGGACGATGCGCGGCCAGGCGAAGTACGCCCACGATTCTCGGCCAGCATGAGGGCGACGATGATGAGGGGCCAGCACGATGATGGTGCGGGGGCTAGCACGACAATGAAGCCGCACGGTCGGATGAGGTCGATGATGTGCGGTCAGGGCGCGGCGATGCGTAGCCAGAATGATTGCGGTAGTGTAAGACAAGCTCAATTTGCCAGATACTTTTACCATACTTTATTCCACGGAGCCTTCAGTACTATGTAGCATTGTAATACTAGCAGTACATCAATCAAATGCTTTTTCAACTTCCTCTGTTGTCATTGTTGAATAAAAACAAATGGTAGATAGCAGTAATTCATATGAATAAATTCCACCTGTCCCTCCACCTGTTGGCCAGCCCACTCTGGCGGCACCATGGGCCTATTCGTCCCCAAACATGGCATCCAGCTGCGGTAAACGTAAGTGACACTTGACAGTGACATGCGGATCAGGAATGGCTGTCACGTTTGAGTTACGTGTGCAGGCTTTGGCGGTGTAGCGATAAGTGCAACATATCATCTGAACAAATACATTGTGTATCTACTGTTGAGTCCTTTGAGTTTGATGAGGATTAGTCTAAAGCACTATAGAGTGTGTGCACAATCAAAAATCTAGGCCACCGCGGTGGTGTAGCGAGCTGGATGGCACAATTTCAAGTTAATTCCATCGTATACTATCTATGTAAGCTGATTTCTATATCTACATGCAGCGGAATTACCAAATATTTTATTGCCATATCTACTTTACACCTCCTGTGTTGGATCCCGACATTCAAATCTCAACTCCGAGCCCGTCGCCGCTGTCCCGAGCGTCGACGAGCTCGTTCCGTTCGAGATCGGATGACCGATCCGAAGTATCCGAACGACGATCGAAGTCGCTCTTTCCCTCTGACCATCACCTTCATCATCGTCATTTTGGCTACAGTGCCAGAGATTGACTCTGCGTCGTCTCTCGCGGTTACGGAGATTGACTTTGCGTCGTCTCCCTTGTTAGCGGGCTTGAAGAGCCCCGGCGGCCCCGCAGGACGCGTAAGCCCTCCAACGAGGCCGCAATTCTTCAATGACGATGGCGAAGACCCTCTGTGATTAGACGGCATAACAGATGGAATTGGAAACGAGACGCGGCGCTGTCTGCTGACAGGCGGCGTCTCAGAGGTGCGTATTTCAATCTTGGCACCTGCTGGAGTCGCTATATGCCCCGCTAGGACGACTCGAAGGCCGTTGCTAGGGCGTCGTGGCCCTAGCAACGGGCCAACATGAACGCGTAAGCCCCTCGCAAGGGCAGCAGACGACCAAGGACGACAACGACGACCAGCCAACGACGCACGACAATGGAGAAAGGCTGTCTGACAGCCATGAGGACAACCCCGCCCTCCAGGCAGAGAGGCGACGATTTGGGAGTCGGGCAGGATGGTGTTGCGGGGTGGCATCATTAAGGTGCGTGTCCTTACTCTTTTTTTTTTGAATGTAATGCATTAATTGACAACAGCACGACCGCCACGAGCCCACGATGACCACGACCTCACGTTGGGTAAGCCCTGTCATCACCATTCAAGCCTTTCCCTCCTCCATTCCCCATCCTTTCGCAGGTGGTATGCGGCTCGCCTAATTAGGTGTCCCGCGCCACCTCGAAAAGAAAGTCATTTCCACCATCGACCTCTCGAGTATCCCCGAATCAGTACACCAACTGGATCTGCAGATTGAGTGGGGTACAGATTGGATGCTGGGCTGCAAGCCTCGCCTAACTGTATGGTATACTCACATTAGTGAGTATACCATTCGGTAAGCTGTTAGTATACTTGTTGACTGCTGCTTTTGGTGCAGTCAATGAGCGGTCTGACCGGTTATTACCAGTTACTGACCGGTCTAACCGTACACCAGTTAGACCGGTCACTAACTGGTCAAAAGACCGCAGTTATGCACCGGTTACAGTTAGACTGCGGTTACGGTCACCGGTTAGGCCAAAAAAATTTTTCCCCTGCGGGGCGCGGTCAACGGTTAGGGTAGGTAAGGTCCAAAGACCTAACCTAACCTGACTTTCAAACGCTACTCGTACAAGGTATTTAAATCACTGAATTCTTTCTCGACATGAGCTGAATACTCGCCAACAGCAATATTGCCAACGATTTGGTTGCTCTGCTATTCCCCGCCATCGCCACTCGCTACCTGGCCTGCGCTGAATGGATGAAGATCAACCACAAAATAGAGCCGATGTTCGGACTCTTTTGGAACTGGTGCATCAATGCGCCTATCGCTGGAGTGAAACGCGTATTCTGCAAACCGCACGTCGACTTCAAGAACCTTGCTCTGGGAGTCTGTGTCGTCTTCGTCTACGGTGAGTCTTATTTCTTGCTTACCAGTCTACCCACTAAATAACAGTAGGTGTATTTAACCATCGAGAAAAGGCCTGGTTGGTGATATGGGAGGCCGGGATTTGCTTGGAGCTCCCACCAGGAGTCTTCTTGATATATCCGTCTTCTTTATTCTACCATTTCAACGTTGACATTGTTACCACTCCCGACGGCGCGCGTCCTACTCCAGAGAACTCAGCACCTCTGTGGGGCCCAACTCTTACGCACCCAGCAAACGTTTCCGAGGAGGATTGGGAGGCTGGAAATGGTTGAGGTTCTGTTGTTTGGTTTAACCAAGCATCGATGTTCCAGACTTCAGAGACGGGATTTAAGACATTGGCAATTGCTCGAAAGGCCGGACATTCGGGGAAGACAGACGTTGATGCATTGCTTGGAGAGGACGGCGCTTTACCACGCGTATAATTTCAGGTTCTTGTACAGTTACATTGGCAATTTCATTTCCTTCTTTTATGCACAATCATAAGCTCTTTAGTCTGTATCTTCTGTGTGACCCAGCTCGTCAAGACCGTGTAGCTCTGGATAGGCTATCGGCGAGGGAATGTGAGGATCACCGAATGCACGCCAGGCGCGGCACCGGTTCACAATAGCTATCAACTTGGGTAGATGGTCAAAACGCTTTTTACCAAGTTCCTCTATGACAAATTAGAGCGTATTGCATTAGCAGACTCAGAGAACTCACCACGTGAACTCCACGTAAAGAACTTTGGGTACATTTTGTTGGGCTTGATACCAAACGGCGTTGCGGCATTGAGTGCTCCAAAGAATGAAGCACGTGTCAGGGAGTACAGGAGATTCACAAGTGTCTAACAGAGATGGTAAGTAGAGGAACATACACTATAATACATAGGAATACCTTGCGTTGAGCCCGAATCCTATCCCAAGCCTTGACAAGATCCAGAATAGACGTTGAGGTAGGAACAACAGGAAACAGATGGTGGAATGCGACTAAGAACTCCCCAATCCACGACTCGACATATTCCATATCACGCCGTTTGATGTAAAGAGTGTAGGCGTAGCGGAAACCACAAACGTGTGCGTTAAGGAATGTATACATCTGTGGCGTAATCTGAATCCCAATTTAGGCATGAACAATAACGGAGAGCTATTCCACGTACTTTACTTTGCAAGAGGACGTCAATTTTCACCGCTACATCAGTGTGGGCAGCATTAAACATGGTGGAAGGAGGCAAGAAACAGCCTTGGGAGATTCTCAGATAAGTACTGACAGATTTTGACCTTTGATTGACAGAACCAAAGCTTTGGGGTTCTTGAACAAGTTGTAAACACTACTTTAGCATTAAGCATATTCAGTACAGAACACATCTAAATCGGCAGAGGCAGTAAGCAAGTGAGGAGAGTAGCTACGAGTCGAAAACTATAGGGTTAAGTATAAGCGAGTGCAAAAGCTAAGAAGCAGTATCGAAAAGCAAGGCGCAAACATTGACATAGAAAGCAAAGAGCAAAGTATCTAGTACGGGCGACGTTCGCGTTCAAACAACTGAGGTGATGAAGAAGGTGGGGTAGGAAGCATCTTTCGCGCCCGTTTACGCATTGGTGGGGTGAGGTGTTCATCCGCAGTGAGGTCGATAACCTCTGGCGACGAAGAGCGGTTGCGGCGACGCGAGGTAGATGCCTCACCAGGTGTATTCGAGCGGTTATTGTGACGGGATGTAGACGCCTGACCAGGTGTGCTTATGTTGGAACTCGAAACTACACAAGTTTTCAGCCTGAGATACATGGCTAAACAAGAAAATGCAGCACATACATGGGTCGGCCGATTCAATATTAATACTGGGCGGTGGTCGTGGAACTTGATGAACATTAGGAATTATGACTGTGGCGCAAGTAAGCACGGAAGTTATGACAGCAAAAGAAACATACAGTGTACATGACAATCTTCAACTCGATACTGAAAGATGTGCTGACCGCTACGCTTCTCTAAACCCATGCGAACATCCTTATCCACGCGATGTGCATTCAGACCGTGAATAGGACAGATTGGAGGAGCGTAGTCCTTGCTCTCTTTAAAACTTGAAGCGCCGAAATAGATAGGCTCGTCATTAAGCTGATTGTATCTGCGAATTGGTCTTCAAAAATAAGGTTAGCCCTTTACACACCGTACAAATATCAAAAAGCTCACCGTTGCCAAGAAGCGATCTTCCAGAACCTGGCAGGCCCGTCGCGCACCACGGTAAGGATGTAACGGCAATCTTGTGCCACTTTCAGAACAGCAAGAACCTGTTCTAGCTTGCGTCCTGAAAGATCTGTCTCGCGCAAACGAAGCTCAATCGGATTGATTCTTGGGGGAGAACGTCGGGAAACTGTTGACGCTGAGGGTTCCCCGTGTTGCCTGCCCGACGCACGAATAGATTTGGTGTCATTACGACGGCCGTTATTGATGTTAATCCCGACTGAAGCCATGAAAAAAATGAAGGTGATGGGAAGAAGAAAAAGGATGAGACCAAAACTGGAAAGGCTGCCTGATTTACACCAGGCATCAATCAGCCGTTTCAACACCGCACTTTCCAGAATGTCCAGCTGGTGTACCGACGCGCGAGGAAGCGAACAGGCAATGCTAGTCGGGATACGCGAATTAGGACGCGATCGAGATGTGAAAGGGTTCAAATTGGGACGCGACTTAAGACAAACACATGATTGGACTTAAGGAAACTTGTGTTTTGACCTGATCTTGCCCCTGGTGGTCATCGCTGGTCATCGTCGTCATTCCGTTCATCCCTATCATTATCTCCGTCTTCCGAGTGGGACTGATCGAGTGTCTGCTGTGCAGTAGTGACAGACGCGGGGATGCTGAGCAAGAAACTAAAGCCCGAAGACCGAAGTTGATTAGATTAGATTAGATCGGGATTACCTGAAGCTGAGCCCGGAACATTACTTTCAGTCTTTTGCTACTTACCTCCATCCACACCACTTACCGCCCTCACCCAACGTCGTCCTCCATATTCAGTAATAGCAATCCTCCCACATCTGTCGACTCGCCTTGTTTGTGGTAGCCAACTACTTTGTCGCTTTCCACACCTTCATCAAGTTCATGTCGGATCCAGACCTCCTCCCACCACCCCCAACGCACATCCTCCGAACGCACACCGCGCCCGTAACAACACTCTTCATCTCTCCCGACAACGAGCGGATCTACTCTGGCGACTCTGCCGGATACGTCGTATGCACATCGACGCGCACGCTTCGGCCCATCGTCTCATGGAAAGCACACGAGGACGGTTTGTTGGGTGTGCAGGAATGCGGTGAGGTTATCATCACGTACGCTTGTCTTCTTTTTGCTTGGGCGAAATGATGTTGAATGGCGGGGGAAAGGACAGCCAGGCGCGCGACAACAAATTGCACGTGTGGGCGCGCGCGGAGGAGTATGCGCGTATCGGCGGTGGGTCCGCGGGGGTCCCCCAGAGCCCGGAGGTGAGGTACTCGTTGGATGTTAATGCGTTGAATTATTGTCGGTTTTCTGTCCTCGAACAAACGGATGGGGAGGAGGAGGAGATGTTGATAGCGCTCCCGAATCTCGTCGAGTCTTCAGAGGTCGGTTTAATTCACTTGGATCGACTCATCTCTCAAAGCGCGCATAGGCTGATATATGGGCATTACCCTCATGTCAAAGACTCCACGCTGCCATTGGACGCGAAGCAATGGCCGAAGGACCCATATTGTCGAATGACGGACGGGGACGAGGCGCATCTGGTATGTTACTCTCACTCACTCTTCTTTCATCTTTTCAAGCAAACTCGAACACTGACACCATACAAGGCATCATAATGTCAATGCATCTCTTCTCCCCCGCCGCCGAAGGATCCCTCCACCTCCTCCTCTCATACGAAAACGGGAGCATCACCCTCCGGAGTTCAACCCGCCCCAAATCTGTCGAGGGCATCGGCTGGGATGTGCTATGGAGCGCCAAAGCGCACGTCGAGGCCGGTAAGGATACTTGGCTTTTCCTTTGATTCTTTGACAATAAACGATGCTCGTATATAGTGATGGCAATGACAGTAACCAAAGACCACACGACGGCGTTTACTGTATCCGCTGATCACCTCATCGGGCGGTACGATTTGGCTGTGAGCTTTCTTCTTCTTCTTCTTTAGCTTCCCAGTACATCTTTCAATTTGACAGACAGGCGCATCAGAAAAGTTCAAAACCAAACAAGGCGGGAACGGCTCCGTTGCAGTACGCGACGACGGCAGAGTGTGTGCCGTCGGCGGCTGGGATGGCAAGTACGTCGTGTTCTCCTCCTCTTTTCACCCATCTTCATTCAGAGCTTACCACATTCTAAGAATTCGCCTATACTCGACAAAGACATTCAAACCCCTCGGCACCCTCAAGTATCACAAAGCAAGCTGTCAAGCAGTAGCCTTTGCACACTCCGACCCTACATTACCATCTCTCAGTGACGAAGAAGACGACGACCTCGACGAGAGCGAAAAGGCAGACCGCTCCTGTTGGCTGGTCGGCGCAGGCAAAGACAAACTAGTCTCAATTTGGTTGCTAATGTCCTTCGAGAAATCGAGTAGACAGTAAAACTACAGGAGGAGGAGGGAGGTCGTTACATTTAGTTACCTTACATATTGTACACCCTGATATATCAAGCACGAAGATAAGATCATACAAAGAAAAAAATCAGGCATCGAGGAACTCCCTCTTCATGTCCACGAACGGAGCGAACCCGACGCCCAACAACGCAAGCTGCTGAATGCAAACCGCAGCATGTCGATAAAAAGTTTCGAGCGCAGGCTGGGGAGGTCGCCCTTGTGATCCTAAAGCAAAAGTAAGTAACATAACGATACTCCTGGTAGAAAGACAACATACGGAGGATAGCCTGGTTGAGCTCATTCGCCAGCGCAACCCTCGCTTCGTGACCAACAACCTCAGCGACCTCCCCCCCTGCATCCCGCGGATCCTCAAACGCCACAATCCCAAACGTCTTCATAAATATACTCTTCACCTCCGCGCGATGGTCCGCCTTGTAATCGTTCCTCAGCGTCTGCCCATACGAAATCGCATCGCTCAACGCCGTCTCATACCGCGCCGTCGGATTACCGCCGTGTGAGAACCCATCATCCACATCCATAGCCATACCGGCGGCGTCCCCGTCCACATCCATGCCGTCGACGATATCATCGTCAATCCTACTCCTCCGCGAATGCAGCGCCTTCTTCAGCTCCACCGTCTCCATGATGAGCTCGATAAACTTGCGACAGCGCAGCTTGAACAGCATCAAGCCCTCGTCCGCGTCCAGGACCGCCGGGTGGTGGATCTGAGTTTCAGAAATGGCCGTATCCAGGTCACCGGACATCACAGATTGCACGATTTGCGTGCGTGACTCGACACCGCGTTCGTGGGCATGCGGCAACGAAGGACTGTCCAAAGCATCGGTGTCCATGCTGTCGAGCACGGGCTCCTGCCGAGAGTCTTTCTGGAGAGCACGCAGCGTCTTGGTGTAGCCGTGGTGTCCAAGATAGGACATAACGAGGTTGTTGAGTGTGGCTTTCGTGTCATCCTCCACCATTCCATCAACAGGAATGGAAGCAGGGGTTACACCTTCAGCAACCACACTGAGCGGCATGGGCCGGCTAAGAATATTCGACCAGGCATTGTTGCGCTGATTCTGAACATGGAATTCGATGTCGTATTTGAATGGATCTTGACCAAGATTGACACGGATCGAATCATTAGTGTGCTTGAGGCCGACAGAAGGGTACAGCTTCACGTCCTTGCCGACGTCTTTGAACACATAATCTATACATATAGTCAGACTCGATCGAATGCAAAGCAGACGCGTGCACGAACCGATGAGAAGACCATTCTTCGTGAAGAAAACTCGACCAGAAGTGAAGTCGACCCCGCATCCAATAACGTCTCCCGCTGTTATTAAGATCAGCCATCTATTGCAGAAAGTAAGCAAAGAAAGAGACATACTTCCATATGTCGGGCCAAAGTTTGTGCCACTCTTTTCAGACGCGAAAGAGCGACCATCATCTCCGTGATATCCCCAAGAATTGTCCTCCCAGCCTGGAAGTCTAGAAACTTTGACGTCTGGACCTGTCAGCCTGCACCAATATATTAGTATCTCTACTTTGAATTAGTTTGAAACGTACCCAATACTAATGTGACTATACAATCGAGTGAGCTGACGGTGAGTTGGAGGATGAGGAGAAACTTACGCATTGTTAGACTTGCTTCGGACCTCAACTTCATAATAATAGATCCCACAAGCTGGTGGAATGGGATAGTCGGTGCGAGCGGCCCCAGCCACCCCTTCGCGATCATTATTGCAGTTTGCACCTGTCATATGCATCATCAGCCACACGGTCAATTTTGTATGGCAATACAAACCTTGGAAGGTTAGGTCTCGGCCATCTGACGAGACGTTCAGCGACTGATGGCGGCAGTCACTCCAACGTGTGGGTAATCTCAAAACGTCGTCAACGCTAGGGGCCGGTGGTTCCTCCCTGGGAGGAGGACTGGCGCTGCTGTCCTCGTCACTATCCGACGACGGTGAGTACGTCCGCGCATCATAAGACGTAGACGCTGTCTTCCGCAGAGGGGGAAGGAGAGAAGGTGGCTCCGCTTGAAGTAGGTGCCTGAGAGCAGCATGGTCTAGGTAGGCAGGCCGAGTGAATGGCGCTGGGGGGCTGAGTGGGGATGGAAGCATAATATGGCTTGATGACTGGCGCTGCATACTTGGGGCGCGACCAGTACCGCTTGCCCTTCTGGTACGAGTAGAGGTAGTCGAGCATGTGGGGTCTGGATTCCGTGACTGTTCTGCGCGGACAATTCGAGGTTCAAAGGTAGTCGTCCTTGGAGTGCTTCTGGAGAGCATTCCTGCTGAACGAGGGTACGACCGAGCACTGGGTCTCACTGGAGACGTACTAGGTTCTCCCCGTGCATTTCGAGAGAAAAGGCCGCCTCTAGTATCGTCCGGGGAGCCGCGAGTAGTGGATAACCTCCGCGGTACCGCGAAAGGAATGGAGATGACATCCTCGATGTTTCTGGAGGGCGACGTCGACGTTGACGAGCGCGGAATGGGAATGCTAGATGACCTCGATGGACGTGTGCTCATCGTTCCCGACCAATGCCCGTGGTGAGCCTCTACCTCCGTCTAAGAATTCCAGAAATAGTCGACTATAGGCGTCCAATTTGACGAATATGACTGGGTAATTCCTCCAAATAGTAGGAGGATATCGTAGCTGTGTAGCAGCCAGGAGAAACGGGTAGAACGAGTAAGAATATGGGGAAGGATGGCTGTCGAAAGGAGCCTGTGAACTGAGATCTCATGATCACACGACATCCAGGCACTCGCGAGTCAGGTGATGTCTGACGGTATGCGCGATTTCATGGAGAAACAAGATTGACCACCGCAACGGGGCACAAGTAATTCAGGATTCAGTGTTATCCCGCCTAACAACAAGTGGCTATACTGCGAAACACATTGACAGTCATAAGCGTGCTAGTATTTACGCCACTGCGATGATTACACGATAACGAACTCAGGCAAAACTCCGGAGGTACACAATACTATACAGCTGAGAAGCCAGTCAGTCAGAGTCTGAGGAAAGTAACTGAATGCATGGTAGTACAAGTACCAATATTGGACTCAGCTTCAAGCTTATTTATCTGATAATACAGCCTTACAGGCCTGTCACTTGAACTACTTACCTTGAAACGGTGAAACAATGAAACAATGTCATAAGCCGACTACACACAAAAATGCTCAGGTACAAATACTAGTGGACTAATAGATGCCCTCACTGGCAGTCAAGTAAAGTACAGTGTAAAGCAGTATACATGTAAAAAAATGCACAGGAAATAAGATGAAGCACATTATTTCCAACCTATATCGATAGTGACAACGAGTCCTCAAGAGCTGAAGATACCCCTCAGCCCTGGTAAAGCACACTCAAGGTGGTTCTGTGATGGTGGTAATAGATGGCAGTTGTGGTAGTTGCAGTGTGTTACTGTCCTTGTTCCTGTTCTCGCCACAAAAGACCTTATTGAAAATAATCAATGGTAGAGGTGGTAGAACAATGAAATATTGGTAGTGGTGGTGGTGGTGGTCAAAGTCATGTGCAGGACCAACATCATCGTTTCTAGCACAGATTAGAGGCATTCAGCCATAATCCAGAGCAAATACCAAATACCTTGACCCAGAGCTGATAAGGTCACAACCTCAAGACCACCACTTAATGGCGACGCCGTGATTCGTGATGAGACGTCTTGCAGCACTTTGCTGACGACGAGGTATCAGCTCCGTCGTAGCAGTCACGGCTCCTCTTGCGCGAGAAAGACTCTCCCTGTGGTGATCCATCCCGCTGCCTCGCACTGGTCCTCAGACCAAGAAATAACTCCGCGGGAGGATCCAACTCGTACCGGATCCCCGCCTCCACACACCGCTGCAACCTCCCAATAACATCCATCAACTCCTTCTCCACTTCCCTATTCCTCTCCTGCAAGTCCCGCACCATCATCCATGCATCCCGTTCCCGCTGCTCCGCGTCCTCCAGCTCTTTGCGCAACTCCTCGGTACAGCGCCTTTTAAATGTGGCAATCGCGTCGGATATCGACTGCTTGAGATCGTCTTCCGCGGGATGTGGGGAGGATGAGGACAGCGTGGGAGACTCAGATTGGGAGCCAAGAACCTGCGCCATCAAGTGAGCCAGCGGGTCGTCGTCCTGGTTGAGTGATTAAGCAAAAGCATGAGCAGGACAAAAAAAGGAATAAAGTACATCGCGATTTGGCGCAAACTTGAGTCCCGCCGAAGCAGTGTTGTTGGAATATTTTATGGCTGGCATAGTAGACGTGTGAGCATGCAAAATCGAAGAGGGAGCGACTCTATAGGGAGGGTTTCAGGTTGAATTGGATGCTGCAGGAAAACACGCCACACCTTTGTGACCGTGATACGACCACGTTGCTCAAAAAGTCTGGATGGAATGGGAACAGTGCAACAGAGAAGGAGCCACACCAGAGTTCACAATCAAAAAATGTACTGTGCAACTTGATATTTCTCTTCCGGTAGTTCCAAGTACATCTCCTGGTCACTTACATGGACCTTTCGCTTCGCCATGCGATGTACAGCAGTAGTTTACGCTCACGTCTTGCATTTCGACGTATGCGAAAGCGCGAACATTAAGCGTGAAAGGCGGATTGAAGCCCGTTAAGCCTGCAGAAGTTCTGGCAAAGGAGTTTGAACCGTTGTCTATTGACATGGAGGTAGGTGTAAACGAGCTACACCGGGCTCTTTCAAATTCGATGTACGGGCTTGAATGCTACTGGCGCTCCGAGGGGATTCGGTGGTAATGATGGTGGCGGTGGAGAGGCGATTGACGTGTAGCGGAAACGAAAGGCTAACGTAGTCTGTGCTGAAATTCTCCCCTTGGTTGGGAAAGTGCAAGTTCACGTTAGACTGCTATCAGAGCACCTATTCTAGCAGAGGTCTTCCAAATCATTTCCAGCACCTCTAAACCGAGATGCATCTCGGGCTTGGAGGGTTTCCTCATGGCGCCAATTGCGCGACATCTTCATGGACGCGAACACAGACACTGACGTCCGCCATCACCAATGGTGTCTTCGTCCTCGGTGAGCTTCTTCAACAGCTCTTCGATTGTACATGTCCCCGTACTCAGATGCGCCACCATGAACAGTGCTCGGTGTTTCACTGCCTTCCTTTTCTCTCGTCTTTCTGCGGATGAGGGCCAGAGCTCTTTCCCGTTCAGACGACTCTCTCGTCAGACGAGCATGGACTTCTGGCGGGCTGGAAGAGTTTGTTATGGCTGAACGCGGACGGCGGCCTACAGAAGAAGAGGAAGAGGAGGCGGAGGCGGAGGAAGCCAGTTGTTTTGTGATGGAAGTCAGTGGGTCGTGTATAGATTTTCGAGCAGTATCGCGTTTCCTATACACAGTTTAGTTGTTGAAAGCATTTGAGAAGTAAGTCATAGCCTACCGTCTCTCTTCCGCCTTCTGGTCAAGCTCGAGTTGATCGTGATCACCCTGCGAGTACCAGGGCTTCAAATCTTTTGCTGACGGTGCCAATGGGACGCCCTTGTCTGTCTCAACGGGGTCGGTTTTCTTCGTTGAGCGAGTCGATGTAATGATAGCGCTCTACAAATACTCAGATTCAATACCATAGGATATAGAGAGCACATACCTGTTCCAGATCCTCGAAAAAGTTGATATGTCCACCAGACGTCGGTAACTCGGCCTGCGAGGTTGGCTGTCGCGCCAATGCTTTCATGTCATCGTTATCAACCTTCTTTCTCTTACTACCAGATCGTTCTCGAAGCAATTCAATCCTAGCCTCTGCATCCTATAATGAATGTGAATATAACAGGAATATAAAGGATAAAATGTTGACTCGACCGATGCTCACCGCGAGTTGCATTCTTCCCTCTTCCTTGGCCTCTTGAAGACGGGCTTCCTCCTCATCGCGACGGACCTTTTCGATATTGTCTCGACGATAGGGATGGTAGGATTTGTGGTGGGCGATGTTGAGCTTGCCCATGATGATGACGGCAGAAGGCAAGTCACGTCGGCACAGAGTTTGACACAATCGACAGCTGTTGAACGTATCCATGCCTCTGTCTTAGACAACCATGCTGTCTAGTCGCTACCTGGCGCGCTGCTGGCGCCTCCAACGCGCCATCCCGACGCGCTGCGTATCACGAATGCAGTATCAAAGGGTCCGCTTTGTGGTTCGTTCAATACCATCGTTTACTCGCTTCACCTCCACCTCTTCTTCCAATTTGAAGGCGACTGTAGACCCATACTCCAATAAGACGGGTAATCTAACTCATTCATTATTCTTTTCTCTTGACCTGACTGATTTGAACAGCGACGCACGATGTTCTGTCCAACGAAGAAGGCATCTGGGACGCTATGCTCAACCAGACTGACATTATCGGACTAAACAATAGTAACAAGTAGGTGTAAGCTGCAGCCAAGAACACCGCTTGACTGTATTTTAGGTTCTATATTCTACAATTACTCCATGCAAAGGGCGACACCTCGAAAGTCTGGCTCTTCGCGCGATGGGGACGCGTTGGCGAAAGCCAGATTGCTTCGACCAAGCTACACGTATGTTCTGAATGCCTGTGTACTCGTTTGTTGATCGTGTATAGGGCCCTTGGTCTGAGGACGAAGCCGTCAAAGCCTTCAAGAAACAATTTCGGGCAAAGTCCGGCGCAAAGTGGGAAAACCGTTTCCATATGGTTGCCCAGAAAGGCATGGTTAACGTCGTCTTAGAGATCGCATACTGATTGAGAGAAACAGGCAAATATCTATGGCTAGGTCTGTTCACGTCGCAGTGGCGGATTGTATACAATTGACGCGTCTGCAGAACGAGCCTTGGAAGAGGACAAAGTAGACGATACTTCTGCCTCCGTTCCGGAATCTACTCTAGCACCAGAGACGCAAGCATTTTGCAATCTCATATTTTCCAAAGAGCATGTCTCTCATCCCCCCATTTTCTCTTGAGAGCTGACCTGTTTCATTTACAGATTAGCAGCTGCCCATTTGAGTGCCATGAACTACAATTTCCATAAACTTCCCCTCGGTCAGCTGGGTAAACATACGATCAAGAATGGGTTCGAGGCGCTAAAGGTAAACTAGCTCTCCAAGAGGCACCTTGAACCTTCTTCTAATCCCCATACAGAACCTCTCCGATGCTATTACGAATCCTTCAAGCACCATCGTCTCGAATTATGCCAGTCAACAAGACGCAATCGAACATTTGACCGGGATCTATTACTCGTCTGTTCTAGTTAATGTGGTTCTATAATGCCGTGACGTTCCTTGTACAGCATCATACCCCATTACTTTGGAAGATCTAAGCCAATGGTTATCGACACTACAGAGAAATTGAAGGACGTACGCTTCTCTTTTCCAGGACCTTCTTTCACCAATTCCTGACCCTTTCTAGGAACTTGATCTCGTCGACGCGCTCCAGAACATGGTACGTCGACTTCCTCGTCTTTCCCATACAACGTTGTTTACCGAACCACCTTGCAGCAAGTCAGCACCCAAATGATGTCCCAAGCGGCCAGCGATGAAGCCGGCAACCCTATCAATCCCATCGATGCTCACTTCCGCTCACTAGACCTTGATTACATGTCACCTCTGCCCAAGGACAGCCAAGAGTACATCGTACTTTCACAATTCGTAGCGGATAATCATGGCTCGACGCATAGGCATTGGCTTTCGCAAGTCGACAGTATATTCAAACTAGGGAGGTGGGCAGTCTACCAATTTGTGTCTGGCCAGATTTTTGAATGTCGTTGAGGTCATACGAAACGGAAGCTTGGAAACAAGACGGATGGGATGATCTACAGGACGGCGAACGCCTTCTACTATGGCACGGATCACGAACTGCGAATTTTGCTGGTATGTCCACTTATTGGCGTTCTCTTCGTCTTCAATGTATGTTTTTCCCAGGTATCCTGAAACAAGGTCTTCGCATAGCGCCTCCGGAAGGTTCGTACAATGCGTAGTGGTTCGAGTCAGCGTGGTTTTGACGAGGAGTCAGCACCGGTGAACGGTTATATGTTTGGGAAAGGTGTTTACTTTGCGGATGTGAGTCAAACCAAGGGAAGTTTCTGCATGAAGACTGACTGGACGATTGTAGACGGTGTCAAAGGTTCGCCGTCGAAATTGTGTCTTCCTCACCAGCACTCAATAGACGTGTAGTCCTTAGGATATTGCTATCACGGGTACGCGCGCTATCCAATCTGGCAGTCGTCATTCGGGCTTTAACTTCTTTAGATTGAGCGAGAACAAGGGCGTTCTACTTCTCTGTGAAGTAGCAGCGAAGCCATTCTATCATAAGAAGAACGGAGTATGGGAACCGTTCTTACATGGCTCTTTCCCACTAAAGTCTTGACCTCCAGTCTTTCGATGCGGATGCTGAATGCAAAGAACGAGGAAAGAGGTCGGTCCTCATTGTCGACTAGAATTTCTCATGATTGGCCAAACATGATATCATAGATCCACGAAAGGCCTCGGTCGTCATAAACTGGCGAAATGGAAGGACGCAGGTGAAGCGCTCGGTGTCCCAGAGTTGCGTGGATGCGTAATGCCAGACGGCTCTCATGTTCTCCGGCCAAAGGATGATTTTTGTCTAGAATACAACGAAGTAAGTGATAGCCTTGAGTCTGATGCTCTACATGCTTACCAGTGTGTAGTACATTATCTACAACACCTCTCAAATTCGAATGAAGTATCTCTTCGTGCTCAAATTGTAACGGCATCCGATGTGACGTGTAGAAATTACAATGTAAGTCGACACGCGTCTACCCGTCTAGTCGTAGAGATAAACAAACTGATGCCTTTCATACTGGAGATACCCTTCCGTTCCCTTTGCCATCGACTCCGTGGAGAGTCTTCTCGTCGCTCAAGGGAGTAGCGTCAGGGTGGCCATGCCGGTGTTCGTTTGAGATGGCAAGGAACATGTACACAGTCCTGTTGAAATCCCAACTCAGCTTTACAAGGAACAAGGAGACTTGACGCGTACGAGATTCTCACGCCTACTGTGGCGATCCATAAGAGGACGACATAAGCGATATTGACTGACCAATATGGCAGATGAGCGTATACAGCGACAGCCTCGGCTTGGGACACGCCTGATACTACGGCGCTATGGGACGCGACGACTATCTGCCGCGGAATCTCAGATTGAGCAGATACTTACGGAGAAAAGGTGCTGACCGTGCTCCCAAAGCGATGATGACAGCCGATGCCCTTTGTGCGATATCATACCACCGCGGATACACCTGCCCCGGGAACATTGCGAGGAAGAAAAAGTCGGCTCCGAATATGCACGCTGAAGACAATTGTCGTGATCTGTATGTCTATTAGGTCGTTTTGGTATAGATGTGCTCCCCCGCTGAACCACGCTTCGATATGTGTTTGTGGGTCTTCGTATTTGGACAGGGAGTATGTGGCGGTAAGCGTGGCGCATTTGTATGAGAGGACGCTGGAGCGGCGGTAGCTGTAGTAGTAGGGTGTTGTGGACATGAAGGAGGAGGTGGAGGGGGAAGAGAGGGATATTTGGGAGAGGTCGAAGCCGAGGAGTTTCATCTGGGAGTGTAGTCTTGGGTGAAGGTGAGGAGAAGGAGGAGATTGGGAGGGTGTGGTTGTGAAAAGCAGGTTAGAGCCACAGCCAGACGGGTGGAGGGGGAGATATGATTTCAGATTCATGGCGTTCGATCACTTTGTGGATTATGACGCGTGCGCATGTTCTTCTCTTCATGGGCAAATGATGCCCAAGACGAGTTGAGAGTAGCAGGCCAGTCTGATTTACTGAGTCTTACGCCACAGTGAGGGGGTGAGTCAGACCGAATAAGGAGAAAGATCTCAAGGTGATGAGAAAGGTTATCGTCCTGCAGGAGATTTTTTCAAGTCACGATGTCTACATCATTACTTACTACTGTGTGAGCTCGAGTATTCAATCAAAGCGCAGTCGGAAACTTTGGAAATGGACACGTTGTTTGTAGCTTGTTTGTACCCGTGTTCCCGGGCCGATAGAACAGACTTCGGCAACTGCCGTTCCTGCTTGAACCGTTACACAGTACGCGCTTTAGAAAACAGAGTCGGACGCGGAATAGATAGAGCCAAGAATTTGGCACTATCATATATCCAAAAAGACACCAGGAACTTCGTGAAACGCGCGCTTTGGCAGCCTCTCTTTTTGTTTTGCGATTGACTGGTGAGCCGGTTGTATCCATTGTGGACACTGTTGACAAATGTTTTTGCAGAGCCTACGAACAATGGACAATGCGAACAAAGTAACGCTCAGGGCCGGGACATGGATCGTCTAGTATAAAATGAGCACGCGTTTGTGCGGCTCGCTGTTTTCCCATCATCTAGCGACAACGATGGCGGTAAGTTTACGATGTCCTGACTTCGGTGCTGCTGCAATACTGATGGCATATTCTAGATGACAAGCCACACCGATGATTCGTACATTCCCACATCTCTTCCTCCAACCCTCGATCATCTACTTCACTCGAACGAGCGGCCATCCCCGCATGAAGAAGTGTTGATTGGCGAGATGACCCGCCTCGTCGGCACTCTACTCTTCTCTACGAATGTCTCAATAGCGTGTACAGCAACCTTGGTCGACATTGATGGAGCCGATTCGGACACGGCAATATTCCTCACAGAGTCCGCTCCTTCGGCAGAACAGAAGGATCGCCAGGCGACGCTGCAGAAACTGCGCGACGAGCTCCAGATCATCCAAGCACCTGTTCGTCGCCTGCCTCGCGAGATCCTGCAGGAAATCTTTCTCGCCCTGGATGCAGACATCGAAGTATTTGACGACACAGACCCCCACTACGTCGTTGGTCGTGTCTGTCGGGAGTGGCGTGCCCTGTCCCGGCACTCTTGTCCGCAGATGTGGTGTCAACTTAATTTAGAAAATGGTACTGCTTACTTAGCGAGTGCCATTGAAAGTTGTCTGCGCCCCGTTCTCGACCGTACGCGCGGTCTTCCCCTCAGTTTCTCCCTCTACAATGTTCCAGAGTTCGACGACCTCCCGAGCATCGATGCACAGGAGACCTTTAGCGTGCTACTCGGGGTTCTAGGACAATACTCCATGCAATGGGAATCGGCTGGATTCTTCGATTTGCGCGTGAACGAAGCTCATGTCTTGTCTGTGATTCGTGGACGCCTTCCTCTGTTGAAGACCTTTCAACTTCGAATGGCAGAGCCGGAGATTGCAGTTGAACACGATTTTCGTGCATTTGAGATTGCACCGAAGCTTGCCCATGTGCGCCTTTACGACGTGCCTCTTGGATATGTCGCTCTGGCCTACCCAAACTTGCAGACCGTTTATGTAAATTATGAGGCCCGCTACCAAGAGCCGATGTTCTACGTACGCCACCTTTACACGAGATTCTGCGGCTCTCACCCAATCTGCGCGATGTCGACATCAATCGTATAATACTTCCGGCTTGGGAGAACACGGAGATGGACATGACATGGCCTCCACATCTTGTTCCGGCGCGCATAGTTTATAGCGATCTAGTGTCTCTCAAGAGTTCGGATTTCATCTCGTTCTATCACATCTCACTCCCAAACCTCAAGCACTTACATGTTGGCCCGTCCTCGCTTCACCCAGAGGACAACTCTCTCATTGCCTTCTTATCAGCAGTTGCTGAACTTCTGCGTCACTCCCGTTGTCGGCTTTCCCAGCTTACGCTCCAGCATGGCGCATGGAGCCCCGATGCTCTTCGTGAAGTGCTTGGTCTTGTGCCAGAAGTGGAGGAACTCAGTGTTGTCTATTGTTATGACAAGGATGGCGACGTAATAGCTCAGGAGGACATGCTTGAGTCTTTAATTGAAGCTCTGCGTGTCGGTGAATTCCGAGCCGCCTCTGAGTCCGATGTGGAGAACGACGTGCTCGTGCTCAAGCCGACATATCTCCCAAGGCTGAAGACGCTCTCGATCAAGGCATCGTGTTGGGAGTTTGTGAATAAGGATTTTGTGGAAATGGTGGCTACGCGACGGGGCAAAGATGGGCTTGGTACCCTTCGCATGCTGTGTGAGAGGGATGCGGATGAGCATGCTGAAGTTTTCCCCAACCTAGATCGGTGTGATTGGGATAGGTTGGAGAGTATGAAGAAGGCTGGGCTTAATCTTACTTAGTGGAAGTGGTGACTGGTGTTATAGTTCATAGGACAACTACTGCAGTGCAACGCCTACCTATTCCTGTATACTTTACTATTTATATTTATCCTTGAATATTCTTAATCTATATGCTATACTTGAATTTGAGTCTGCCTTCCTGTTTGGAAGGACGCGTTGTTGTAGCTTGTTGACACACTCCTTCCTAAAAACTGTCATGGCTAGCGCATCTACCGTATTGACAGCTGTTCCCCTTTTTGGATCCTACCATGACCATCGAATTTGTCGCTTTGCCCTCCTCGAGTGTCGTCGGACTCGATCCTCTCTTTGCACGTGAGGTAAGGGGATTCAATCCAGCCAGTTTTGAAGCAGGCGATTTCAAACAGATCAGGACTGCTCTGTACACGGTATGCGCCAATTTAAAAAGGTTATCTCACGGCCATGAATACGGTTTTAGCATGACTTGTTGCTGTTTCGTAACGTCACTTTAACTCCCGAACAACAGTATGCTCTCAACAAAGTCAGTGCTTACTGTTATCCTGCCATATTCCTTATCAACTTGTCCAACAGGCATTCGATCCCGACTCTGAGAACTTTGGACACGGCAATAATGCCATTGATAAGAACAAGAAGTCTATTCTCCATCCAGATCTGAAGACCATCCCTCGCGTGCCCCAAGTACAGCTCATTGGGAACGGTACCATCCATAATCATGAAGGTCTCCCCACTGTTACGCTTAAACACCCCTCCCATACGACTTTTCACAAGACCTGCAATGATGCCCCCGGCACCACGCGATTCTTTCGCTGGCACATCGACGCTGCACTGTACGACCTTGCCCCACCCAAAGTTACTACCCTCTACGCTGTCACTGTACCCCACGGCCTACGCCAGGTCTGCGTATATGATGACGGGACAGGCGACGAGCTGAGCGTCTCGCTTGGCACAACGGCTTTTGTATCAGGAAAGACGATGTTCGACATCTTGCCTCCAGATCTCAAGTGCTTAGCGGTGCGCACCAAAGCGCGATACGCGCCGCACCCGTACACTTGGATAGCTGCGGCGCGCGCAGTGCCAACCGGGTTAGGACTGGAGTCCGATGGTTTAGAAGTACCTTTAGATGCGCTTCCGTCTTGGGCAGAAGCGAAGATTCAGACTTTGCCGCTACTGTGGAAAAACGAAGTCACGGGGGAACTTCATTTCCAAGTTCATCCGTGTGGCGTAGCGGAGCTCATTGTGGAGCCTTCTCCCGGCGCACTCTTATATCCAGAAGGCGCTCACATCAAGGACTTGAAGGAAGTTCGGCGATTGCTTTACACCATGCAGCGACCGGGTATCGCACCTCACGTATGCGTATCAGCTTCTCTCAAAGCCATTTACTGACGATTTTGATAAGCTTGTATATGCCCATGATTGGACAGAGAACGACCTTGTTCTCTTCCACAACCGCGGCGTGCTTCACAGCGTAGTAGGAACCTTTGCTCCTGATCAGATACGCGCGTTCCATCAGTGTAACTTGGCTGCGTCCGATTTCCCCGCTGGTCCGACTGACGACGATGTGAGCAAGTGGTCTGGTGTGCAGTCCAGTTGAGGAGCATCGCTCGAAATAGATGTATCGCCCATGTAGTATTCAGGAACAGCGGTATTCACTTCTCGTTCGACCAAGGTGTGAGGCTCTTGATGTTACCTATGATTACCTCGTTTCGTGAAAGGAATTGCTTTCTGACGACACAATCTCTCGTCAATTTTTCCTTAGACAAATGATCTCTCAGTTTCAACTTCAGTGCAAACCGAAAAGCGGACACTGGTCGTGGCCTCCACTTTCCCGATCTGTGTACCAGGACGCCAGTACGCGATATTGCTCATTCAAATGAGTGGCAATTTTCGCTTACCAACCTTGCAGATGATGAAGACGTACGTACGCTTCCACGAGATATACAGACATTATATATTGGAAGCTGATTCTTACACCGTTGCCATCAATTACGCTGCTGAGGAATAGCCTGGGCAGCTCCACTATCAGCTGCAGTAACACTTATGAGGGGATACCATATCTGAGCGTGCTCGAGGTATTCACGTTGTCGGGGGTCCGTAGGATTATGAGCATCAATCTGTATCCATTGTCGCCGATATTCCTCGATGTGGCTGGATGACCACATACGACCTGCGCCAGGTACCTTTCAAAGTCTCGCTGATTCATATGGATCGCATGGGGAGAGAGTCACTCACTTCTGTTTTAACTTCGACGCCTTGATGGTTCGGCGGCGTGAAGAAACCGCGCCGAACGTCTTGTACAAAGCGAGCTGCGACGGCCGGCATCTCTTGGCTGGCAAGGAAAACAGGCTGCTTCCAACCAATACCTTTCGAGCCCCAATGGATATTCTCAGAATAAAGATTAAGTGCCGCTGGCGAGTCTGCGAAGACGACAAACTCGCGGAACGAAGGCTCCCATTCATCGACTGGTAAATTGACAAGCGCGGCCAGTTTCCATAATCTGGCTTGAGCGTCGAGATCGCCCATGAGAAGCATTTTGCAGATTGTCGACAAGTTGGTAGCCTCGCCGAGGTTTGAGACTGCCAATTTGAATATGTCTGGCGCCTCTGCTTTAAGTACAGTTAGGCCGTCGATGTACAAGGATGCTTGGAAGGAAGTGAAACGTGTCGTCCATATGTGTAGCGGATCGCGAGTTCCATCGTCGGCTGTGATGCTAGACTGTGGATTTTCCAAAGCCAAGGTCAAGGTCGTTGTGATTCCTTCCAGCCAGCGCCGCTCTATCAGAGTAGAACATATCGTCCTCAGCATCACTACATTCCACGGAGCATATGGTAGAGATGACAGAAGGTAATGGCTCATGTCGACAAGTACCTGTGAGACAACCACAGAGGACGTGGAAGCAAACACCATCCGCAGGACATTTTGGCCGACCTCCGGAGTAAGCCACGAGAAATCATGGCTTTGAGTCCCACAGATATCGATACGACGAGTTACCCCTTGGAAAAGACAATCCAGAACTGATTCTTTATCTTCCGGCAAGATGATATCCTTTTGTAGGAAGGCATCTGACTTTACAACCTTCTGTAAGGCAGTAATAGTAGCAATGTCGATATCTGCATCCTGGTGGCTGCCGTCGAGTATGGCGTTAACGGAGTAGTCTCCAACAACCTGCAAAATCATGCGGAACAAGGAGTCGTCACGATTGCCGAACCAAGAAGCATGAAGCGAGGAGCTGTGCTGTATCGCAGGAGTTTGTAACATAACGAGAAGGAGGAATACGTCATCAGGGAGATTTTCCGTGTGGTCCTCAGGTGAACGCTTGAAGTGGGAGAATCCGACATGTAACAACCACTTGATAAAGGACGGGCGCATGTTGTGCGACAAAGCTTTTCCAAGACTGGTCGCTGTTCCATTACTTTCCATGTCGTACGTGTTCACGGCAAGCTTCGGCCAATCAGTGGTGGGGGGCATACAAAATGTGTATAGCTTGCAGCTAGGAGAACTGTCGTTCACGGCGCAATCTGAACGCTTGCACATATGGGGGAATACAGTGTATCGCAGAAGAGTGCACCATAACTTGGAGGGCGCATTGTGACTGATGCCCAGCCAGTCAACCCCCAGACGTAATGCATTCTCGAATAGTTTTCCCCAGAATAAGACATCGCATCTGGGCCATGATGGCGAGTCCTGTAGGCTGTCGAACAAATTAAGCTCGATGGCTTTGATGGAAGAGACCGGATTGATTCGATGAAAACTGTACGCGTTCTCAGAAATAATTTCGTAACCTGAGAATCGTATGGCTGCTCGCTGCAGGCGCTCAGAACTATCGGCTGGTAGATCCTCGCTGTAGTAGGAATTGATGGCCGTCAGGATACGTTTGATGCCGGCAGTGGCGTCGCCAACTACTGGTATCATGTCCAACGGAAGGCTGCTCAACGCCTGGAGCACAATGCTCTGCACCGAGGTGTTCGAGGTCGTGTTATATAACCAGACAATAGCGGAGGAATCTACCGCTGGTGCGGATTTCGTAACGGCGTCGTGCTCAAGATCCTTTAGCGAGTCGGGAAAAGAGCTGAGCGATGGAGGGTTCGCTCTGATGCGACTAAACAGATTGTGCTTGTGCCGACGCAGGGAGTTAAGAAGTCGATATCCATACGATGAAAGCGGTGTCTTATACGGACAATCGGGATGGAAGAGGGGCAGCAGATTGCACGAAAAATACATTCCGTATGCAGCACATGCAATGCATCCCATATCTACGGCGATTGCGATACTGAGGGAGCAGAGATAGATCACGAGCCCAGTGAAGAACAGTCCCAATGCCAGATGCATCAGAACAGGGAGGCATCCAATGATTAAAGAGACGTGCCACTTTTGTAGGGCGCTAAACCGGTAATGTCGGATGCGCGAGCGGTCGAGAGGAGTTCCAGAGGGTATGGACAGGTATTGGTGAATCCATTGTTTTGCGAGAACCGCAATCAATGTCGTGGTAAGACTGAGACCCAGGCTCGTGAACCAAAGGGCGTTGACCCAAAGATCCAACGGCTTGGAACGGAACGCAAAAGGCGTTACATCCGCGGGAGGGATATTCTGTACAGTGTGGTTCTGGAGTGCATCGAGGATAGCATATTGAACAGTGAGTGATTGCGCCATCACAGAAGCTGTAACTTCTGCGTAATCCACTTGGAGATTCTGACATGTTTGAGCAACAAAAGTGGTCACGACGGCAGAGAAGAGGGCGGCCTATCCTAAAAGGGTTAGTCTTTGCCGGCGGCACATTACAGCACTCACGAAGACGAGAAGGATGTCCAGGCCATCCCGCCAATCGGCAACGCGTTCAAGGTCGTACTTTCCCGCTTCATCTTCGTATGTCTTCCAGAGCCTAGAAGTTGGCGACATCTCTTCGAATTGTTTGTCGGGAGCGTACTTTTGTTCGTAGTCATACCGGTCATTCATCACTGTCAATGGGATAAGCGCTGATACCAAACACAGGAACAGCTCATACCGTAGCCCGGCACATAGGAGGGTGAAGAGCCTATGTTCATTGGCTTCAGGTTCGATACATGGTATGGTATGGAGTTCGATTGTCCAGGATTTGGTATTGCACTGGGAGGTGAGTTGGGTGGTAGAGTTGATCCATTGGAGGACTCCGATGCCGGCGTGGCCATCCTGTAGATTACTACTGTCCAGGAAGTCCGGTATGAAGGTATCAAGTGTGGCGTATAGACAGTTGAGAAGAAACCGTTCTATTGCTATACGGGCACGTTTTAAGAAGCAATGGATCCAGGTACGGCAAGGCTACGCCGATCAAGTCAATATCCCACTTCTCTCCAGCCGTACGAGAACACTCAACCAAGGACAATAACAGTGACAGAATGTTCGGCAAACAGATTAATGGAGATGACATTACACTATTGTTTGAGCAGATTCAGAGAAACAATGGAAAGTGAGAGTACACAATAAGCGAACGCTACAGCACATCCGGGTCCGAGTGAATCCTGGCCATCAAATCACCAAGATGATGTTGAATGCACTGACGGAATGTTCCTGAGTTCAGATAGCGCCTCGCCCCCGTTCTAACTAAAACATCGTGGTCGCTGATGCAAATAAAATCATAGTGCTTGGGGGGATTGCGCCTCCAACGACCATCGAACCACTGCGTGATAGACTGAGGCTGGTGGCTACGAATAATGAGCGAGTTGTAACGAATACGATTCATAATAAGCGTACCCCGTTAAGTCGGCAAGGTCTTTTATCCACGAAGATAAGGGCTTGGGCGTAACGGCCACATACACTATGTCGTAGAAGATGTCGGCCACAAACGCCGAGGACAGATTCTGCGCGTTCTTGTAGGTTAGAAGTTCGAGTATCCAATACGGCTGCGGCGATGGCCCTCCGGGAATGGAATAGCTGACCACAGCAGAAGGTGAGAGCGGCGGGAAAGATTCAAGTTGTGATGGCTGTGTCCATCCACTGGACAAAGAGTCAGTCAAGCTACGATGGTCCTGAGGTGAAGGCGCTGCTTGATACGCGGTTTGCGAAGAGGATCGATAAGGCTGGACATCGTTCACTTGAGGACTACCATGGTATCCTTCAGGGGAAACATGGACCCCATTTGTATCATAAGAAGGATGGGATAAGTCATTGTGATGTGAAGACCTTGATGCTTGACGCGGAACTGATTGAGCGACTCTCCTGCGAGGAGGCGAAGGCCGTCTAGTCGTCGCAATGCCATTAATGTCAGATCCTCGTCGTGTCGATTGAAAATTTGCTGGATGAACTGAGCGAGAAGGCAGGCGCCCACGAGTGGGCTGAGAGTAAGAGTCGTTGTAGGTGTTAGACGCAGAAACGTCGCCGGAGAGGAACAGCATAGCATTGTACTCTTCAGAAGATGCGGTGGTATGCGGAGAGTGGTCACGATGTGAGCCCGACGATTGTCGTGAACCGAATTGAGACGTTGTACGTTGGCGAGGAGAAGTAGATGAATAGGATGTAGGCGCCCAATCGAGCCCGGCCGGCGGGAGCGGTTGCAAAGAAAATGCACGAGTTTGCGGCGTGGAAGAAGAAGCAGCAAAAGTGCTGCCATCGTTCTCATTCCGACAAGTAAAGCCTCCCAACATGAGATCTGCAATGATGTTACTGCAAACCCCTCCTAGCCATTGAATATCTCGACGAAAAGCTTCATAGACGTCCTGGCGCTGCAGAAGGAATGGTGGATAGTACTGACTCTGGCCTTGAGCAATACTCCAGTTGGGGTGAACTGACCGAGAAAGCTGAGGGGCATATGGCATATCTGGAAGCTAGAGGAGTGTTTATGTTTTGCGCATGATTCCACAGATCTCCCAGCTTATATACGAGATTCATCCCTTGTCCAAAGCCAATACAAGGTGCAGCCAGGAGCTCTTGTAAACCGCTTTGGATGAAGGTCGCTCGTGAATAGAATTATCAGTGATGAGAAAGAGTCCCCACAGACATCACCGCTTATTGTTCTATACATATGAAGATGAGTGTTCATAAACAAGGGTGTTCGAGCTCATACCTTTCTTATACGCCACGGAGCGAGACGTCACGCGAGACAAATGTCAGTTCGGAATGCCGAAAGAACGCCAAGCTGTCCAGTCAGAAGTTGGGAGTCTATGCTTGCTCCAGGGAACATCAATCCAGCAGCCTTGTCCTTGAAAGGGTACGAGGCGCTCCATTTCCGACGAGACAATAAGACAATTAGAACAAGTGTTTCCGTTCTCTCCATATCGGGTAGCTGGAGGATCTGTAGCCAGATGGCGCGGCAAAGGAAGGGCACGAGAGGTAAGTCGAAGTCGAAGCATTCACCAGCCACAATATCGAAACGATGGGATCAGCATGATATTCCCATACTTATCAGCAAGCACTGTAATCTGCGAATAAAACAAGTCAGCCTTCATGGGGACCAGGCTGAGTCAGAGACATGCTCTTTGAGCTCGCGTCTCTGGTGCTAGAGTAGATTCTGGAACTGAGGAAGAAGTCTCATCTACTTTGTCCTCTTCCAAGGCTCGTTCTGTGGGCACGCGTCAATTGTAATCCGCCGCTACGAGGTGAACACACCGAGCCAAAGGTATTTGCCTATCTCTCGCAATCAGTATGCAATCTCTCTAAAACGACGTTAACCATGCCTTTCTGGGCAACCATATCGAAACGGTTTTCCCACTTTGAGCCGGACTTTGCGCGAAATTGTTTCTTGAACGCTTTGACGGCTTCATCTTCAGACCAAGGGCCCTATACACGATCAACAAACGAGTACACAGGCATTCAGAACATACGTGTAGCTTGGTCGAAGCAATCTGGCTTTCGCCGACGCGTCCCCATCGCGCGAAGAGCCAGACTTTCGAGGTGTCGCCCTTTGCATGTAGTAATTGTAGAATACAGAACCTAAAATACAGTCAAGCGGTGTTCTTGGCTGCAGCTTACACCTACTTGTTACTATTGTTTTGTCCGATAATGTCAGTCTGGTTGAGCATAGCGTCCCAGATGCCTTCTTCGTTGGACAGAACATCGTGTGTCGCTGTTCGAATCAGTCAGACCGAGAAAAGAGAAGAGAATGCTGAATGAGTTAGATTACCTGTCTTGTTCGAGTATGGGTCGACAGTCGCCTTCAAATTGGACGAAGAGGTGGATGTGAAGCGAGTAAACGATGGTATTGAAGGAACCCCGAAACGGACCCTTTGATACTGCATTCGTGACATGCAGCGCGTCGGGATGGCGCGTTTGAGGCGCCAGCAGCGCGCCAGGTAGCGACTAGACAGCATGGGTGTCTAAGACAGAAGCATGGATACGTTCAAGTTCAAGGTGGCGACCCCTGTCCATTCAGCCACTGTCAAACTCTGTTCCGACGTGACTTGCCTTCTGCCGTCATCATCATGGGCAAGCTCAACATTGCCCACCACAAATCCTACCATCCCTATCGTCGAGACAATATCGAAAAGGTCCGTCGCGATGAGGAGGAAGCCCGTCTTCAAGAGGCCAAGGAAGAGGGAAGAATGCAGCTCGCGGTAATAAATGGTCGAGTCAATATTTCATTGTTTATCTTTACATTCATTATAGGATGCTGAGGCTAGGATTGAATTGCTTCGAGAACGATCTGGGGGCAAAAGAAAGAAGGTCGACAAGGACGACATGAAAGCGCTGGCGCGACAGCCGACCTCGCAGGCTGAGTTGCCGACGTCTGGTGGACATATCAACTTTTTCGAGGATCTGGAGCAGGTATCTACTCTCCACGTCCTATATGGTATTGAATCTGATGGTTTGTAGAGCGCTATCATTACATCGACTCGTTCAACGAAGAAAGCTGACCCTGTTGAGACGGATAAGGGTGTCCCGTTGGCACCGTCAGCAAAAGATTTGAAGCCCTGGTACTCGCAGGCTGATCACGATCAACTCGAGCTTGATCAAAAGGCGGAAGAGAGACGGTAGGATATGACTTGAGTCTTTAATGCTTTTAATGATTAAACTGTGTATAGGAAACGCGATACTGCTCGAAAATCTATACACGACCCTCTCACTTCCATCACAAAACAACTGGCTTCCTCATCCTCCTCATCCTCCTCCTCCTCCTCCTCTTCTGTAGCCCGTCGTCCGCGTCCAACAATCACAAACTCTTCCCGCCCGCCAGAAGTAAATGCTCGTCTGACGAGAGAGTCGTCCGAACGGGAAAGAGCTCTGGCTCTCATCCGCAGAAAGACCAGAGAAAAGGAAGGCAGTGAAACACCGAGCACTGTTCATGGCGGCGCATCCGAGTACGGGGACATGTACAATCGAAGAGCTGTTGAAGAAGCTCACCGAGGACGGAGACATCATTGGTGATAGCGGACGTCAGTGTCTATGCTCGCGTCCATGAAGACGTCGCGCCATGAGGGAACCTAGGGAAACCCTCCAAGCCCAAGCTGCATCTCGGTGTAGAGCTGCTGGAAAGATTTGGAAGACGTCTGTTGAAATCGGTACTCTGACAGGAGTCTACTTAACGTTCAACTTCCACTTTCTCAACCAAGAGGAGAATTTCCACACAGACTACGTCGGCCTCTTTCATTCCCGCCAATCTGTCTATCCTCCTCAATTGCCTGTCCACAGCCATCATTGTTACCACCGAATTCCCTGGGAGCACTAGTAGCGTTCACATCGGACATCCAGGTATGATGCCTGGGAAAACGGAAACCGAGTTTTCGTTCTTCAATATAGAATGTGAAGGAGGACGTCGCATTGTTGTACCTTGTTCAACCTACCTTCATGTCAATAGACAACGGTTCAAATTCCTTGTCCAGAACTTCTGCAGGCTTCAATCCGGCATTTTCACGCTCGCCGTTCGCTAGGTCGAAATGCAAGACACGAGCACAAACTGAGCATGGCGAAGCGAAAGGAGTCAGTGACCCGTAGATGCAATTCGAAATCATTGGAGGAGAAACATCTTAAGCTGCACAGTACTTTTTTTTGCCGGTGAGCTTTGGTAGGAACTAGGCGCGAATAACCAACCACCCTCAGCTCTTTTGGAACACTGAGCAGTTGACCCCAATGGCAGGTCCTTATACTAGACAGCCTTGCTCACGAACCTCAGCAACGATTGGCGCGCCACTATAGACTCGCATCACTACAACTCTACAATCATACAAACTTGCAATCGGTATTCGAGGCTATTCTATCACGATTTCTGCTGCAATCTCCTTTTCAAGGACGAAACTAAAGCACTCTTTCCCCTCAGAAACTACGCCGCCAATATCTAAACCCCTCCGTCCTGAACGACGTCTCAGAAACGGATAGATTTCGATTCCTGAAAAGTAAACGTACCTGGCTCGTAGTGCCTACAGTTGCACCTCTATCTCGACTGCCATTCTTGGGAACACTTCCATGATCCTCGATTCCTTCATTTTCTCCGCCGCCTGAGTTCGTTTGAAGCAGCCTCCACCCCATGTAGACATTCGCACCGACAAGAATGCAAATGGACAACACTTGACGTGTCATCGGCGACACTAGTAGTAGATTGTACTAATGAGCGAGTGACAACGTACGAAGCCTAGAACAAACACACACCGTTCTGAAAACAATGGTAAAGGAGTGACGCCGAGCCAACGCTCGCGCCCTCAATAACCCCAACATATTGACCGAACACTAGGTATGAAGACATGGAGGGCGGAGTGAGATAGGCGAATAAGAGGAAAGTGAGAACAATGAGCAAGTTGATCGCGAGGTCGATTAGCGAGGTGCCGTCCGCCCACGACGAGTTGTCGGGTACGACTGGATATGGGTTACGTAAGAACAGGTAATTTGTGTAGAAGAGCGTTATTAGGAAGCAGAAGAGGAGTTGAACAATGAGGTCGCGCGATTCGGGCGTCATCGTCGTCGTCGTGGTAGTAAACCAAGCTCCAACAAATGTCTTCCAGCTCGTCATAGATCGGTGAAGTTCGTCTCATCGATTCGGCTCACTCGTCTGTCCCGCTTCCAATAAACCATTTTGAGCTTCTAGGTGTCATTGGCTATCCAGCCGGCTAGGAGCATGCGTTTATGAGCAGGAGTGCGTGTGAACTCGAGGGAGATGGGGACAGAACTCCTTCCTCCGGGACTATTGCTTCTATACGAAAACCAGCACAATCGCATCGAGCCCCAAGCCAAGATCACGTTCCATCAGACTCAGACACCACGTAGTGCGCCGCGTGATTTTGCCATGGTCAAGACTTTCCCGTCGAAGTTTTACGGCCCAAGAGAGGCGGGTTCATCGTAAATTTCCGCGCTGACGGGATTTCTTATCGGCTTCACCACCTCCGCGCAAAGAGCTTCGTAGAACCGGGCTGTAGTAGACAGCAACCATCCTTCAAGTTCCTAGAAAACCAAGTACTTGAATTGCCCACTTCTACTCCTTACACATCCAGTGCATCTCCTGGAAATGTTTTCCCCCAGTACCCCGCTGCCGCATTCTCAGCCTCTACGTCACACGCAAACTGATAACCGGGACCTAACAACACCATTCGACAACGCCAAATATAAATGGCGCCGGCGAGCCCAAGTGGCATCGTCACGCATCCATCTAGGCGTTGCGTCAATAAATCGATAGCTGCATAGCTGGTCGACAACGTACATTCAGGAATGATCAACCACAGCCAAAACGTCCAATGTCCAAGCGCCACGCAGATGATTGTGCCAGCTTTCGTGTAGAAGCGATAATCTCGGGGGCTATATGACTCGCCATTGGTGCCAAAGGGTTCTTGCCGCCGCCGCTTCGAGTTGAGACTCTTAGCCATCCGCTTGGCCCAGGGCCCGCCAGCCAACCGCGCGGCCTCCTGCACAGTTTCCAAAGGTGTTTCGTAGAACCAGCGCAGTACCAAGATCGCAACAAGGTGGAGTGAATGGATGGTGGGATAAAGCACTGGCGACCACAACGTTTGCGGATTGTAGATGCATACGCCGCTTAGAACGCACATGCACAAGGCCGTCCAGAATATAAGTTGTGCGGTCGCAGCGACGATTGAGCGCAGACGGCAGGTGGACATGGTGGTTCAGATCCAGAGTTTGTGTGAGATCTTCAAGTGTCTCGCAAAACGTTTTGAGCACATGATTAGAAACAGTTTGTAACTATGTAGCCTCGATTTCTGCAGTAAAGACCTTGCCAGCGTGATACCACTGAGCCCATCTTCAGTGAAGATGACTTTGCAGAGTAGCCTTTAGACTGTGCGGATTTCCAGAGTGTGGAAGTTGGGCGTCATGTGAAGAAAAGCGACGAGAACATACACGTCCTCTTGGGCTACGCAATTCCTTGATAGCACCACGACGGTAGGACGAGAGATGGGTCGTGGTCGACTAAGCTCTCACGAATCGGATGTTCGGACCGAGACGCATCTTCAGTTTGCCCTCCCTCTCTCGTGAGTCTACAACCAATACCAACCAATAAAATGAACTCCTTTGACCGACGGACATAGTGGACAGCATACTGAGAACCGTCTATTTCTCGAGAAGTGTCATTTGGTTCGGCCTTACCTCGTCATCTTAAAATACTGGGACAAGCTGCGTTGGTTTGGTGTCCATTTTTTTGGAATTGTGAGTCGTTTCTTTTGATACCCCTTCTCCCAGTCCTTCCTCATCTTACCGAGACCGAACAGTCAAAGATCATTGCCCAACTACGCGCGTCGCGGATATATGGACCAACTTCGAACCGTTACATCCAGGAGGGGACTCTGTCACCTCGTCGGTGTCCGGTGGTCTCATCTTTTGTGGGAGACTTCACACATGTTTCGAGCTCAACGGGCCATTCCGAGGCGCTCATCCTTATAACCGTCACACTTCTTTGTTTTTGTCGGTGAACTTTGGTATGGCTCATCATCTCCCATTCGCCAGGCCTCGGTGTCTGATGGGACGTGATCTTGGTCTTGGGGAATGATTGTGCCCGGCTTTGGGAGGTGTATTCACATCGCAGGGCTGTTGAAGAAGCTCACCGAGGACGACGATATCATTGGTGATGGCAGAAGTCAGCGTCTGTGTTCGCGTCCAAGAAGTCGTTGCGCAATATTACTGGATTCCTTTGGCACCATGAGAAGCGGGTCCCTCCAAAACCCAGGATGCATAGCTTTTGGGAATGATTTGGAAGATGTCTGCTGAAATCGGTGCTCCGATAGAGGGTATTTCCACTTTCCAAGAGGAGAATTTCCGCACGGACTACGTCAGCCGCTTTTGTTTCCGCCGGTCTGTCTGTTATCGTCAATCGCCGCTCCACTGCCACCATTGTTACCTCCAAATTCCTTGGAAGCGCCGGTAGCGTTTACGTCCGCACAGACGACAGGAAAGAGCAATGCCCTGGAGCGGTCGTTATAGGAAAACGAGTGTTCGTTCTTGAATACGCAATCTGAAGGAGGACGGCGCGTTGTTGTAGCTTGTTTCACGCTACCTTCATGTCAAGGGACAATGCTTCAAATTGCCTGGCCAGAACCTCTGCAGCTGGACTCCCTTTCACACTCAATGCTCCCCCTTTCTCTTATGCAAGACATGAGCGCGGTACATCGCATGGCGAAACGAAAGGCGTAAGATACACTTGGAGATCACGGGAAGAGAAACGCCTCCAGTGAACTTTGGTGTGGCTCGTCGTGCAGGCTTCTCCGGCGCGCTATTACTATTGGGAAATGGGCGCCCGAGTCGGCTGGAATGTGATTTTGGTCTTGGGGCACAGATGATTGTGCCACTGGCTATCTGCGGTATAGATGCAATATTCCTGATGCTACTAAACGTATGCATCTAGCAGTTATAGGAAACGGGACAGACGCCATCGATCGGGGCGACCACGTGACTGAACGCAAAGTGAGACATTTGGGGTCACTCGCCTTGGTTTACTACGACGATGATGACGGTCAACCTCATATTTCGCGTCTTCGCTGGCTTCTTTTTCGCATTCAACTACTCATATTACCTATTCCTCTCCCGCCCCTACCCAGTCGTCGACAACGCGTCCTGGGCGGACGGCACCTCGTCAGACGACCTCAAGATCAGCCTGCTCATTGTTCTCTGTTTCCTCTTCTTTGCCTATATCACTCCGCCCTCCTCGTCTCCAACCGCGGTCTTCGATTACTTTACTATGACCACGGAGTACGCTTGCGTGCACACGGCGGGACTCTTCTACCGGGGTTTTCAGAACGGTATGTATTTGTCCTATGTCTTCGTGCGATAGCACTCGCTCATTAGTGTCATTCAGTGTCGCCGACGACACGCCGCACATTGTCCGTTTGCTTTATGGTCTCCGGGAATGTCTACATGGGGTGGAGGTTGTCTGGAACGTACTCGAGTGGCGCCGGAGGAGATGATACTACTACGACGACGATGGCAGTCGACTCTGGTTTCCTCAAACTTCGCGTCTTGAATTGTTTCATGTACTCGCTCTCCTTCTACGTATTGCTAGACGGCCCGTACCCCGTCGTACCGGACAACTCATCGTGGGCGGACGGCACCTCGTCAGTCATCCTCGCGATCAACTTGCTCCCTGTTCTCTGTTTCCTCTTCTTTGCCTATATCACTCCGCCTAGCTTGTCTTCAGATGTGGATGTGGTGGCTGATCGATATGTTGTGAGTATTGAGGGCGCTTGCCTTGGCTTAGCGGGACTCTTCTACAACTGTTTTCGGAATGGTATGTGTTTGTCCTGGGCTTCGTATGTTGGCACTCGCTCATTAGTACAATTCAGTGTCGCCGATAACACGCCAAGTGTTGTCCGGTGTCGTTCTTGTCGGCGGGCATGTCTACATGTGGCGGAGGCTGGCGCAAACGAATCCGAGCCGCGACGGAGGAAATGAGGACGCAAGGATTGTGGAAGTGTCTCTGAGAACAGCGGTAGAGAAGGCAGGCTCTAAGGGCGAGGTACGGGTGAGGTACGTTTCCTTTTCACAAATCGAACTGCCGTATCCGTTTTTGAAATGTCCTTCAGGTAACCTGCAGAAAGGGACTGAGAGGTTGTCGGCGTAGCATTTGAGAATAGACTTGAACAAAGAAATCATGATAGAATGAAATAGAATTGCAAGCTTTGTATGATTACACAGTTATAGTTCAAAATATGTTGTGCTTCCTCATCGCCAATACTACCTATGATATTGAGTCCCATGCGCTTATAGACGCGGAATGCAAGACCACAGCGCCGTTTCTACCAAAAAGAAGAGTAATTTCATTATGACGCCATAGCGGTACTACTGGAAAGAGACGTATGCCACGGCCGCATGAAAACCTCCTGGGGAAAACCTCAGTGAGGAGAAAACCCCAGTGAGGAAAGCTACCGGGCTGTCGGGGAGAAATGTATATACGCAAAAGAACGAACATGACACTGATAGAAACAATGTGGGACCAAGTGACGTATCGACCTTGAAGAGAAACGAAGGAAACAGACGTAGTCAATGACAATAATGAAGAAACCTACCGCAAGGATTCGAACGAAAGCCTTATACTTGGAAGAGATCTTCAAAATCAGCAAGCCGACTCAGAGGGAAGACAGCAACATGGAAAAGAAACAGAAAACCAATGAAAAAGCTGCAGAAAGAAGAGACCTCAGACGCTCAGGTTTTACGCGCTGCTTGGTTACCCGAAGGCTAAGCCAGAAACCCACGACAAGGGGGGGCGCGGAACACCGTCGAAAAAGTGACCGATTTCCGGAACCAGGCAGCTTGTCGCGTCAAGCCTTCGACGCCCATAGACGTCGAACCCGCATCGTGTGGCCAGCACGTTGCGAGCCCCAGTGTCAATGCTCCGGTGGATCCACATAGGGACTATAAGGATCATCAATAAAAGAAGACAACAAAACGAAAAGACTAAACACTCACCACCGTCACACCTGCCCGCTGACCGCACCGAGGATCTCTTGACATAGCGTCATCCTCTCAGGGTGCAAGCCAGCAGACGGGTTCATTCAAAGGGAGTGAACCAAACCCGCATCTCGCCCCCGACTACATGCAAGGCGCGCTAAAGGCCCCACAGCCTTTTTGAGGAGATGCGACCCGTTTATCGTCATGGTCGGACTTTGCTGCTGCTCGCACGAAGCTGAGCGTCGACAGGCTTTACGCCCCGCGATCCCCAACCCCTCAAGGGGCGGCGGACACGTCTCGGATCCACAGTCCACAAAGTACAGTCAATCCCCGACCTGTCACCACGACGCCAGCACCGTGGAACTTGAAGGGAACGACTCGTCGGTATCCAGGCCAGACCCGCACCGAGCCGTTACTCCTAACGGTACCTGGAACAGGTGAGATGCGGGAAGTCAAGGGCCCGAAGGCTCTCCGACGCCCTGTGGCTACGAATCCAAGTACGCGCCGTATCGACGGCGGATGCGGCATCTATCGTTTCATTTTCAGATGTCGGCCTGAAGCGAGGTCAGCGACAAAAAAAAGCGAGCTTAGGACAAGTGCTTACTTTAGGTTGTATAGTTGTGAGAAGACTGTATCCTGTAGATGATCGTCAGTAGCGAGCGATGAATGAAGAGCAGGGAAAGCGGACTCGTCTTCTTACAGACAGCCAGGTTTCGCCCTGGCTGTCATCATTTCCTTCTTGCGTTCTTATGATGACAAGACCACTTTCTGGACATGGCGATCAGGAGCGGATGACAACGAAAAGGTTGTGGCGCGCACTAGTCTTCTCATCCGGGATGCCATCCTCAGCGGTGAGCTTCTCGACACGATTTCCTCGGAGTTCATATTTATGAGCAAGACAATTCAATGACTAGTTGATGATCAGCCGACGAAAGGAAGAAGAGCGAGGACACACGAACTTGTCTTCTCAAGGACAGCCAGGTCTCGGCCTGGCTGTCGTCCTCGGCGACGTTGCTTGTCGCCACAATTTGCTAGGGTTAGCCATTATTTATGAGCAAGACAATTCAATGACTAGACAACGATCAGCCACTGTAAGAGAGAAGAACGACGAGTAGAGACGAACTTGTCTTCTCATAGACAGCCAGGCTTCATCCTGGCTGTCATCCTCGTTGACCTCCGTAAGCGCCACAATCCTTCATTGTAGGTGGTCGCATCCTGTAGCAGAGATAAGAACGTTAACTTGTTGAAGCAAGGCGGGGGGAGAGGATGAACGGCGATCTTTGTGTGGATGGTGGAGGTAGAGAAGAAAGAGGGGAGACGCCCATGCTCGCAGCTTTATAGCTGTAAAGTGTGGTCCTGTTGTTGTCTGCTTTTCGGGGATATCAGTCGAGCAAAGGTCAGCCGAGTTCCCGTAGATCAGAAGCGATTATCATGGAGTCCTCGTGTAAGTCGCAGCCCTGCACTGCATTTTGGTGGCGCCTTTATTGGAAGCAGAGCAAGCACGTTAGCTCCCTCGAGACTGGCGCCGTTGATGCGAACCAATTCCTCGCTAGGAAGGTGCTAAGATGGTCTGCAACAGAGAATATGAGAAGCCCAAACTATGCATGATGGTGGTAAGAGCTGTAGACGATTCTGATTCCGCCGATCAACCATAACGTCACCACGTGATCGTGAACATCAGTCCTAATTTAGCGATGTTCTAGGGGCTAATCTGTCTCTGCGCCACAGCAGCACCTACGCTGACAGACACGCAAGTCAGCTAGCTTATCCCCAGTCTTTTGTTTGAATTCCCCGTCTTCCCTTGATCCCATGCTATTGTTTTGCATGATTAGGTCAGGGTGCCGCATCGAAAGTCCCAGGCTTGTGTGTCCATTGCTCGGACACAGTTGGAAGTCTTTGTCTTCGATGGAGATAGCTAAGCGACGTCGGCGGTGGTATCACTTGGCGTTCGGAGCTCACGGCAGATCTTACAGGCTTGCCAGTGGCGTCAATATCCTTCGTTTGTTCCAAGTTGATTCGACTAGCCTTTGAGCTTAGCGCCCACCTCGCAATTGGACTTCCCGCGCCGTTTCCAAAGCTGTTACTTAGAATAATGTCAAGATGACAGAGAGATAGAGTGCGCGATTGCACCTAGTATGTCCGTATGAGCTCATGTCGTCGAAGCTGAGCATGACGATAACGAAGAACTTACTTACAGCAGCAGATCGAGCCAATACGGGATGCCGTAACAGTTAACAGTGGGGTGTGCGGCATAATGCAGGGAAATGTCTGCGCCACAGGGAGCGACTAGTTGACGGGAAATTCCCGCCGAACCTTAGACGTGGTCAAGACGGAGAAAGAGGTCCTGGTTAGTCGGAGACCGATTTTTCGGATTGTCGCTGTCGTCCTGTCTCAGGGAGAAAAACCTGCTGTGGAGGGCTTACACAGCTCCTTACCAAAGTTGTTCCGGTGGCAGGAATGTTGTCATAAATGACCGTTGACAATTGCAAAGACACCATTTCTTGCTTTCTTTAAGTTCCTACCAGAAAATCAAATGCATCAACCTCTAATACAGTAAGTACTTGATTTTTCTTGCATTGACTCCAATATTTTTAAACCTCCAAACTCTCATCCTCTATCTCTAAGTTACAGGCAAACTTGTAACCGGCACCTAATAAGTCCTTTCGACGATGCCAAACATAAAAGGCAGCGGCAAGCCCAAGAGCAATTGACAAGAGTTCATCTAGGCATTGCGTCAATAAATTGATAGCTGCATAACAGTGGTTGACAATGCACATTCAATAGGAATAATGAACCACAGCCAGAACACCCAATGTCCCATGGCAATGATGAGGAGCGCACCCACCACCTTATAGAATCGGAAATCCTGTGTGCCATCTGCGCTATATGAGTCGCCCTTGAGGTGAGTTAGTTCTTCCCTCATCTCGTCTGGCTTCAAGGCCATCCGCCAGCGCCCACCAGCAAACCACACCATTTCCTTTACCACGTCCACAGGCATGAGATAGAGCCAGCGCAGGCCCAGGATGGCCAGGAGATGAAGTGTTTGGATTGTGATGTAGGGTAAAAGCCATGACGTCTCCGGATGCCCCCAATAGAGGTCCCATAACAGGAACAAGGACAGTCCTGCATAAATCATGATCATCGAGGTCGCAAATGCGATGAATTTAAAGCGCGGACGGTCGTTCAACCGTGGCATGGTGGTTCACGTTGGTCCCCAAAGCTTATCTAACAGGGCTTAAAACCGCTCAGACCGATCATCCGCGGTATGCAACGCTTCAAATTGGAAACGGGACAGACGTCGACGAGTGAGCCGTTCAATTGATTGAACGCAAAGCGAGACATTTGGGGGGTCACTCGCCTTGGTTTAGAACCTGACGGTCGAATTTGGTGTCCTCAGGTGCTCACGACTTGGTGGCGTCTTGAATAAGTATCCTTCGTTTGTTCCAAGGACCGACTATTTTTCAGCTTAGCGCCCACCTCACAATTGCGCGACTTCCCACACCGTTTCCAAGGCTTTTAGGTCAAGATGACAGGGAGAGAGCGCGCGCGAATAATGCCCGATTACACCTACTAGTAGTACGTCCTTTCGAGCTCATGTAGAAGCCAGTGGAGAAGCTGAGGGTGGCGATATCTCCATAATGAAGTGATTACTTACAGCAGGTCGAGCCAATACGGGACGCCGAGGTGTGCGGCATAATGCGGGAAAATTTCTGCGCCACATGAGCGACTAGTTCACCGGACATTCTCACGTAAGATGATTTCTTGCCACCTTTGGATATAAAGAGCTTTGTCCATAGTAGAGAACAACCAGTACAGCACTGTCAGGTTCTACTTGATTCAGAAAGAACATAGTAGTACATCATTAAGTGTCGTTCTACGTATAGTTCGTACGGGAACTGGAAGAAGGTATACAGTAAAGAGATATGTAAGAATTCCAATGGAAACAGCGACACGCACACACCGGAATATGAATGCGCCTATCTATGTGTCACGGAACCTACGAAATTCCTCATCTCGGTCGAGTATCTCCCAAAGCGGCGCACTCAACGCTAGATTCAACTCGATAGCACCGAAATCCACATCCCGAGCCCCCGCCTGACCGTGCTCCTCATTAGGCAAGAAATAAGCCAGCCCATCAACTAGGGAGATTGGCGTGAAAGGCGGCGACACCAGAACAGGTGGAACATCAAACACTGTACCCGCATACATGTCAAACTTGTTCCACTGACTAGCCATGATGGCTCCATTCCCATACTGGAAACGGTCCTTAATAGCCTTCTTATCCGGCTGCGCCGCAATCCACTTGAGAGTCGCATTCATCTCCTCTTTCGAGGTGGTCCGCGGGGTGCGCGTCATGTCATGTATGACTTTGGCAACTTTCCAAAGTGGACCGGTGAGGACATCGTGCGTGAGAGTAGTGTAAACCGTCGTAAGAGAGTAAGGGAAGTAGTATGGCGGCAGATCGAGACGACTGCGAAGATTGACTGGCGATAGGACGTTGGGGGCAGAAAGTTTGGCCTGGCTTGCGTCTCTTTCACGCAATTTTAATCGTGCCGAATAAATGCGCTGGCAGAGATGCGCCGATAACGCGTCAAAGCTGGATATCCATCCGTGGGTGCCGGTAGGAGGAGCTGTTGCATGTGCTTTAAGCGCATTGAGCTCGCGGCTAGAGATGTGCAAAAAGCGGCCCACGACAGAGGGAGGAGGCACATAGGACGACGGTAAAGAGGTCGAGATATCCGCTGAAGGAGTGGTGTCTACATACAATTCTGATGGTTGGAAGTCAAGAGCTTCCAGCCGTTCCTCTGGCGTCAAATTGAGATCTGACATGTAAGGCCGGATGTGAGGAGGATGAGCCAGCGAGGGAAGAGTCGAGCCGGAAACAACACCACGATACATTTCCGCCATATCGCGCATCAATTGGAAGAAGCCGTCAGCGTCCGCCACTATGTGGTGGACCCGTACGCCCAGCGCGACGCTTCCGCACGCGAAACGCGTATGCTGGACAGTCAAAATAGGATCGCGACAGACGCCTTCAAGGGACCCATCGTAAGGCGCCAGCAGCGCGTTTCCAGCTCCAGGTAGCATCAAGATGCGGCCCGAACCTGAAGAAGAAAATGCATCCAGTCGTTCGCTACATTGGGCTATGAGGAGGCCAGCGCCAGTACCTAGGCGAGCGATTTCGGCTGCCCCATCGCTCGGATTGGCTTGTAAGCGCCCAGTTAGATGGGGATAGTAATCCAAAAGTCGCGTCAAAGCGCGTTCGAGACGGTCGACTGGTATGAGTTCCACATCCGTAGAGTATTCGTAAACGAAGACGACTGCGATAGGAACATAGGGCAGTATAAGTGCATTGAGTGGCCCAAGGCGAAATGGCGACTCGAGAGCTGTCCACGATGTTTCGTCGGCACAGCGCACCGTGAGTTTGGAAGTGACCTCAACTGAGTCCGTGTTGGGACTTACTGAAGTCGTCATGAGTAGCTGCACGACGCGTTGACGGTGGCAAAGGGAAAATACTTGGCCTATATCCTCTCACTATTCGGAACCGACTTGAACTCGTTTGACTCGTTCCTCAAGCTCGACCGGAACCGAATCCGGAACCGGACAGAAATGCGTAAAGGAAAGCGAGGGATGTGATGCGATCTAAAGAAACATCAAGGTGATGATGATGAAGGTGCTGAGCGGAAAAGGAACAATACCCGATTCGCAAGCATACTACCGCGATAACCTCCATAATTTGATACCTCGCACAACAGATATATGACAGTAAGAGTTACAATCAATTGTATAGTGGGCCCAAATGTTCACCACTCAACTAACACTTTCAACATCATCGCACAACGTCAGTAAACAATAATTTTGTCCAAATCAGCCGCGTAGTCTACGCAATGCGTGTTAGAGCTAAAGGAATGGTGTGTCTGAAACGCTTACTTGATTGTCCAGCTGCAAAGGTAAGAGTGTTCGATCCACTCCTGAGTGTGAGCTGCACAGGAACCGAGAGGATGACATGCCCTCCTCCAGTATCGGGCTGGTCAACGACAACGCTTGATCCACCGTTAACACTGCAAAGGAGTGTCAGTGCTGTCCCATCAGCGAACAAAATCCGCTCACCTAACGGTCATGTTTCGCCAAGAGCTATCACCTAAGAGTCAACATCAGCTGAGCCTGTTCTACGAAATGGTCGGCAAAGTTACCATTGGCGTAGTACAATGCTACCCAGTGCGCAGCTGCAGTTCCTTGAACCGTCATAGTCAAAGTTCCACCATTGCCTTGGATCACTGATTAGGAGAAGCATAGCACTAGACCGCAGATACGAACCCAGCCATCCAATGGCCGTGCCACCAGAAAACGACGAGTCAGTCAATCTCGTCGCGTTTCCACTCAAGGTGCCACTCTCGGCCTCATAAGCAGTCCCGGTCATGACACTGTAAGTCCCTAATAACATGAGCAATCATTTACGCCATCAGCAGAGCTGAACGTGACATACCCGCTGTAATATTCAAGTTCCAAACATCGGCATTCACAATCTGGGGAACTCCGGAGGACCAACTCAGAGGGAACCACATGTACCTGCTACTGCCGAGTAAAGATGGCCGCCAACGATCTCCCATGTATACTCCGTTCGAACCGAGCGGCATATCATAGGTGTTCTGGGAAAAGTACGTGCGCACGGCTGGTGGAGCAATGTCGGCTTGAGCGGAGAATGCAGAAGACAGCGACTAGATGACAGGTCGTGAGTACGAGTTCATAAATAGGTCATCTGAGTCCGTACCGACGTGGTGAAGTACTTGTTAGGGTTCGGAGCCCAGCCTGAGGTATGAGAGGCGAAGAGGTAGTAAACCTGAACGGCATTAGTGGTTGAACGCGCCGTACAAGCATAATTTCTTACTCCATTCCTTTTGATTATTCCGGGAGATTCTAGCGTGGATCCTGAGGAAGCATAAGTTACGAAATCACGACTCACACGATAAATGCTGCACACACCAGAGATGACATTGACCTGCGCCGATACATTGTAATAATCACTATCCAGTCGGGAGATCTTGAAGTTCTGGTTGTTGTCAGAAGCATACAAAAGGTAGACAGTAGCTAACGGGGATTCAGAAACGTGAAATTGTGGAGATGTAAGACTGACCATCATCTAGGATACAAGTGAGCTAAGGTTCTATCTCAGAGGGTCAATGCTCACCATCCAAGAATAATCCCATATCACGCGAGTCCGCGCCTAGTGGTTTCCAACTAGACTTGTACGTGTATGGCCCACAAGGCGTTTTGGCAGTAGCGACGCCAACCATGGCTGCTCCATAGCTGGACGTAAATTAGAGGTATGTCCGCTAATGACTACAACCGCGTGTGCGCTCACTTCGACGTATCGGAATGGAACCACATCACGTATTCGGAATTCTGATAGAACATCAGTCGTTCCTCTGTTTTCCGGGAAGCCTAGATTCACCTTTGTGTTAAAAACGACTGCAACGAGTGAATCAGCAGGATGGAAGATGATTTCAGGAAGGACATACCTTTCGGCCGTTCAACGATGTTAGAGGTGGAAATGCTCGTTCCGGAGATGGGCGTCAATGCGTCATTCTGGCGGGTCCAGGTGGTCATGTCGGGAGACTAGAAATCTGTTAATCGACGCCGATATTCTTGTAAGCGGACGTACCGAGTAGCATGAGACTGCTTTGAATAGTCCACTGTTATGCGACTTGTCTTCGCCGTACCAGTAGTACGTCGACCCGACCTTGTATCTACTGTCAATATCACAAATACAGTGACACGCGGAGCACATCACCTTCAAAAAGCCGCCACCATGCGCCTGAATAACATTTCCAGAGGTATCCGTCCACGTCGCGCCGGGAATAACGAGGCCAGCATAAGTAATGCCCGCCCCAAGCAAGAAAGTCGCGATAGAAGAGAGCCGAGATCGCATCACGTCCTAGATCATTGTTTGCACCTTGTCGCCATTATTTAAGTACACGCATGAATTCCGGAAAAATTCGAGCAGCCTGTCACACAGCCGTTCTTTGAATATTGCAGTCATGCACGAGTGCTTATCACGAGCAGGTACCCACAAGGATGGAACGCGCTTGACCAATGATCCGTAGCGGGACGATTTGCCACAACAACGGACCGTTTACGAACCACGCCTGTGATGTGACCACGAGTCAAAAAATCAGTACTTGTGAAGAGAACAATAATTTCCAGAAGATACATCCTCGTGGTGAGAGTCCAAGGTGGATTGGAGATAAGGCGCAAAGACCGTGGTAGTTGGAAGCCAAGACGAGTCTCGGTCCGAACAGCCGGTCCGTGAGAGCTTCGTCGGCACGTGATCATGTTCTGCGAAGTCGCGTCGGAGGCAATTCTTCCTTTGCACCTCAACCACTTCATTTCGCTTCTGATCATAGAAGACACCAAGAGAGCTACTACAGTGGCCTGTACCGGATAACCTCAAGAAGTGATGCATGCCGGTCCTTCCAAAGCCAAAGTCGCCCTTGCCACTTTGGGAAGCAGGGAGCCAAATAGGAATACGACGCCCCTGCGCTTTCAAGAAGTCTTGGAGATTGCCTCGGACAGCGAAGATGAAAGGTAATGGTAAATTAACCTCATGTTTATCACTCACCCTCTATTGGTGCAGAACTCCCTCGTCGTCCCGTGCCACTATACGTAAAGCCAAAATTACAGCCAACGAAGAACTTGAAGTTATTGTAATATCTTCCGACGAAGAATTTCAGTAAGCCTCGATTGAAAGGTTACAGCTTTTTGAACTGAGTCGCATTTAGAGCTCCAATTCCTTCTGCGAATCGTATTTCCAAGTGAGATTCGGTACTACCGCCGGAATTTAAGTGACTAAAGATGCTACCACCAGGAAAGACAAATCTTCGTCGAAAGGCCCAACATGTTCCATTAAACCGAAGACTCCTCGTCGCGTTCGCAGAATCGTCCAGAGCTCTGACGAGTCTGATAGGGCTCCCGCAAATGCCCTCGACATAACGGACAGCTCTTCTGACGAGGCTGCGAAGGAACGTGCAATAAACCCTCAACCATCACTATCGCGCATCGTAGGTACCTCTAACGCCAAGATTGACTTTGGTGCAGTTGTAAATGGCGGTGAAGTTCTAGTTTGGTATGTGATGACGGGCAATGGATAATGTCAACTCATGTTCTGTTCCAGGGATGCACCTCGCAGTCCTCGCAAACCGATACGACCACCACCAAGTATTAGTGTTGATGCACCACCCTCGACTCCGAAGCGTGGAAAAGCCACTCCGGCTGCAGCAAAGGGTAAAGAAAAGGAAAAGGACGCTCCTTCAACAGGAAGATTGTCTCCAACCAAAAAGACACGACCCGCCAGCCAGAAAGCTATAGCGGAAGCCAAGCAGCAACGCTTAGCAGAGTATGCTCAGGCATTGTTTACGGATCTCAACAAGGTGGTCTTCAACGATGGTCTACCGGTCGATGTTGAATTGAAGTGGAGCAAGACGCTTCGCGTGACAGCTGGGCGTGCGAGCTATTCAAGGTTCGTCATGAATACTTTTCGATTCGAGAGAATTGACCAGTCTCTAGGAACCGAAGGGGCGAAATCACAGCGAAGATCGACCTGGCCGTGAAAGTTCTGGACAGCGAAGGTGGCTTCTCGTGTGTGAGAGAGTCTCAGGATTAACTGACTTTTCATTTCGCTAGAGCGGATACTGCTGACGATGGCCCATGAGATGTGTCATCTCGCGTGCTGGATTATCAACAAGAAACACAACGAGAATCACGGTGCCCTTTTCAAGGCCTGGTACGTCAAACATACAACTCGGTCAATGTGGCGTGTAATAGTCATGTAGGGCGGCTCGAGTAGAGTCCAAGCGACCAGATATTCACGTATCGGTATGCATTCCAGGTGTGATGATCGCGAAGGAGCTAACTCTATGTAGACAACTCACGACTACGAGATAGCGTACAAGTTTGAATGGAGTGAGTCCATTTGGTCTCGTCCAGTATTCCTACTAATCGCCGCTCAGAATGTGAAGTTTGTGACCTTGTGTACGGGACTCGTTCTGACTGGCTGGCAACACGCAAACCTTACTAAATTCCCACAGGTATGGACGACATAGTAAATCAATAAAGCCTGAAGACGGTTAGTCTCCGCCTGACTTTATCGTCGTTCAGTTACTAACTCTCCGGCAGTCTGTGGGCGTTGCCACAAGGGCTATCTTACACCTTTATTCGTCCAACGCACGCGCAAGGCACCACAGACGCCCAAGACCAGTCGAATGGCTCCTTCAAAGTCTCAAGGTCAGTCTGTTTCTGTCTTATGCTACTTGCGTCTAAGAGGTAATAGATTCCCCTCTTCGTCGCACACCGCTCAAGGGGGCCGACAAGGACAGCGAGGAGCTAGAAGTCTCTGTTTGCTCCGTGGAATACGATGAATGCGCCGCGTCGGATGATGAAGTCGAAGTCCTTGCGACTATCCTTGCGGGAGCGGATCTTTCTGACTCTTGCAATTGATTATCATCGATTCGATTACTCCTCTTCGTTCGAAGACTGTTATCCATCTCTACCTGATCTCTACCATATGTCACCTAGTTCAAGAGAGGTTTGCTCCAATTTCTGCCTTGTAATAATATTAGGTTCTGTTTCCCTGGAGGAACAATGATGTGTGGCGTAATATTCAAACACGCCATCCCGAGCCTGCACTGCTCGTTGAGGAGCCATTCAAAAGGCAGAAGGGAGCGTGAAGTCAGTCTCCACCTTGTCACCATTACCGATTCATCGTATCGGCATTTCATTGTTCTGTTTACGTGCATATCTACCTCAAATCGAGGATGTAGTTTCTCAACGAAAGTCCTTGGTGCAAGTCTGGGTAGTACAGCGAAGAAAAAGTAGAATGTAAACATTCATCATTCGCAGTGCCAGCATTTTAACACTCTTTTTTGACAGTGGCAGTGGCACTGACACATTGCATCCTCCCTGTCCTCAATCTCCCTTTCGCACGCAAACTGATAACTGGGACCTAAGAAGCTCATTCGGGACCGCCAGACATAAAAGGCGCCAGCAAGCGCGGGGGGAATCGTCAAGCAGAAATCTACTAGTCATTCATAATAATCGATAGATGCATAATGGATAACGCACATTGCACCGGGAAGACCAACCACAGCCAGAAGATCCCATGTGCGAGCGCTGCACAGATATACGAGCCAGCTTCCGCGTAGAAGGCGTAGTCCGAAAGATTGTATTCACCCGTGTTGCCTAACGGTTCGGCCTGCTCAGGCTGTTCTAAATCATCTGGCTTCAACGCAGCTATTTGCCGAGCCCAACGCCCATTTTTCAATCGCGCAACCTCCTGCACTGTTTCCAAGGGCGTTTCGTAGAGCCAGCGTAATGTGAAGATGATAAGGAAATAGAGAGGCTCGAAGATGCGATAGGGGAGTGATGCATACGGCTCTGTCGGGCCAAACAATCCTCCAGAGAGGAAGAACATGAAGGTAAAAGTCGCTATGAAGAGACCTAAGGCCACAACGGCGATCAGGCGGAAACGACAGGCCGACATGGTGGTATGTGGAAATGTTCAAGAAGAAACCTAGTCTGGCAAGCGCAGGCCGTAGAAATAGGAATCGGAATTGTATCGCGGGCTCGACACGCAAACTAAGATGAAACATGGTGTTGCAAGCAGAGGCTACCATGAATCATGTGACCTTGTGGCGTTTTCTTGATCAGCTCGACAAAGCTTGAGAGTTTCAGTCCCCGATTCATTCGCGTACGCCGACATTCTACCTGGAGAAACAAGCCCGGTCTGCATTTTGCTAACACATATTTTCGTGCAGACAATGTGGCACTCTTGCTGAGGCTTGCTCTTCTGCTGATTCGAGTAAGTCGCGCGCCAGCTAAGTACAGCAGCCGGAAAGGAATCACTATCTGTTTCGCTCGCAAACATGATAGCTGTGTGATTATTTCCCCCTGAATACTCATTCACTTGAAAATCTTGCCACTCAGACACTCAGACATTAAACATCGCAATTCCAAGCTGAGCATTGGCAAGGGGGCTATCATTTTCCGCCTGGGTCCTCAACGAGGGTGGCATATTCGGGGATAAAATGACACGGGCAACTTTTTACCTTAAAGTAGAACTGTGGGATGTCGACGGAGTAGCGAAGACGGCGCCACTAAATGGGAATACATGTACTTATCGGTTGTTGTTGCCTGATGTGATGCCGAAATGTCAAATAACACGTTACCGTTTCTCCCACAGTTGAATTTCATGGAGTTGTTTTAGCTTGTTGACATTTCTTCCTAACGTAACACTGAGAAGATGCAAAATGACGGGATTAGGTCAATAACATCTCCGCCCGGCGGATCAGCCCAAGTTGTAGTAGTGCCGAGGAATCGGATGGAAGCCTAAGCCTACCTGGGAGCGGAGCTTTCCTACTCTTCGAGTTGATTGTCATCGATGCGATTACTCCTCTACCTTCGCAGACTGTTATCCATCTTTACCGTACATCACCTAGTTCAAGAGAGGTTTGCTCCTATTTCCTGCCTTGTAATAATATCAGGTTCCGTTTCCTTCGAGGAACAACGATGTGTGGCGTAATATTCGAACAGCCTAGAATTCGGAGAATAAATTTACAAAATTTGCTCACTACTTCCGCGGATATCAGACATTCACACTAATCCATCGCTTCTGATGGCGCACTGTCCAAAGTCATGCTTCGTCAACCCTTCAGCCTTGGGTAGAATATCCTACGGCATCATCAGCGATCCGCATACGCCAGAAGGGGACGCGGCAGAAGACATACATGCTCGAATATCCCAGTCGGAAGTGCCAAGGTTACGCAGGCATTCGGGGAATCCTATTTCCAAGTTCAGCTCGGGAATAAAATACCGACCCAGCTCAGGACATACCACCACGGCCCCGACATGGCTCTCGATTGGAGCAGCGGACAAGAGTAGATCTGCCAAAAAAAAAATTGTGTGAACAGTCAGACGGCCCGCAGTTAACGGGCTTTCGACGTACAGGCTTGTTCGCGAGCTAGAACAATCATTCGGAAATGTCAGAGAAGGCAACGACTTTGACAGCTCGGTCTTGTCACTCACTGTATCCGACCTGCGCATGATAAACGTATCAGGAAAGAGGATGGACATATAAGACAACAACAGAACTGACCTTTTGAAGGTATGCGATTGCGTTCAGTGCGGCTTGCTTGTACGCAACGGTGCTTGACATAAACCTGTCAGACTCTGAGCTTAGATGCGAACTGAACCATGCTCACGCGTCCATATTGTACTGAGTACCATCTCCGTCTGAAGAAAATAATAAGCGCATGAAATCGACGCTTGACGGCAGCCTCTTACGGTAGTCCACGCTGATTCCTTCAAAAATCAACTATCCGACATCAAGTCAGGACATGACAACGAGGATCAAGAAAATCACCAGCTGACCTTTTGCGAATACAGTGGATCAATCGGCGAGGGCTGGGAACACGGAAGAAAAAATGAATGATGTCTATCCAAGATCGACAGTTGACAAGACGCACCAAAAAGATTGGCTGCTTCAGCGCAAACTTCTCCACGCCTCCCTTAATGATGCTCGTACTGAATGTAATGATGCCCGCCATCTCTATAGCACCACAAAAGGAGAGTTCACCCTAGTACCCATGTCAGTATACAACCCCCGCCGCGGAAACGGAGAACCGCTCACATCTCCTTGAGAAAAGTGCAAATCCCCAACAGACAGGTTCGCGCCTGGTACGAAAACGGGGAAGTAGCACCTTGAACCACGAGACAAGTTCTTGATCTATTCAGAGTAATATTAATGAATTTGCCTGCGGCGCAGTTATTGAAGAAAGCACACCCACATCACAGTTACCGCCGTGCTCTCGTCCTGGGATCGTGCGCGCGCCCTCATTCGCAATCCGCTCTCGGACGCCAGCATCGAGATCCTGGCCAACATACGCCCCAGTCGGGTTGGGCGCAAACGCGACGGGAGGGACTGCGTTGGCGTGGGCGTCAATCAGGCCGCACTCCCGTTTGTTCCACGTCGCGAGCAGCTCCGCCGACGGGGCCGTGCCAATGAGTCCTGGGTGCGATACCCCCGCAAAGCGGACGCCGGGGATGTGACGCGATGTCGCGTAGATTCCTACAGACGCAGTTTAGAGTTCCGTCAAGTTCCCAAGGGAGTGAGGTGAGGCGGGGTGATACCTTTGAAGTCCCAGATCGCCTTGGCGGCTCGACTCTTGAATTCGCGGGCTATTAGGCCGTGGTGTTAGTGAACTGTGTGATTTGGATTTAGGACAGGCCAAACCGAACAGGCCTCCGCCGTTCTCGAGCTCGAATATGCCCTGTGATTGGGCGGGTCAGCATTTTCAGGTTCCTCTGATCTGCGTCGAGTACTTGCGGTGTAGCCCCATGGCATTTTCTCAAAAGGTGTCACTGGCGTGATTGTCGAAATCTGTGTCGTTAATGGAATTTTAGGAAGCTACTTACCGTCAAGAATGTCAACGACGAGGCAATCACCGGGTTCGGCACCTTCCACAGCAATGGGCCCCGAAAGGTTATGGACCTTTGTCAGGTCTACGTCCTTAATGTCATCGCTGTCTATGGCGGGTCAGTCCAGCGTTCATCTCACTCTATGATCAAGCGTACTGTCGTTGTTGCCAATCTGAGCCCCAGTCCAATCTGCAGATCAATTCAGTAAACTATACACGACTTTTTATTCAGCACAGACCAACACATTCAATCTTGAAGACCTCTCCGGGTTTGACTGTGGCGTAGGCGGGGATATCGGGACTGTCGAACGTCGCGTGTTCAGGCCTAGTAGCTCTCAATGGGTATAGGACCGACATACTGCCAACGGTTGTGGAGGCCCTTTTGCTGATCTGCAGGGCTATCGGAACACTCAGCGCCTCGTTCCGCACGTAGTATTAGTAACAATGCCCTTACACAAAAGGGTCAACCTATGAACGAGGTTATTCGCCGTCCTGAAGAAAGAGCAAAATGGCATACCTGGACTAGCGTTGGGTGGGGCACAGAATTCGCTCGAGTGGCCATGATAGCACAAGGAAAAGAGATAGGCTATCCACGAGATAAGAATACCAAACTATATAGATATTCCTCACACGTCCGGGAGCATGACCTGGTGGATATCAAAGAAATGACGGCAGAGCGTGGGCAACGTTATTCCCATTAGAATATCTCTTCGCGTGGTCTGCATCTAGTCTTCCACAGTCCAAAGACACGTAGACTCGAGCCAGTCCCATTCAAACACTTGATGACAGTCGATCAAGTTGCGTATTGAATGGATGTGCTTGATCGACTATCATCAAGCATTCCGATTGTGCTGGTTCGAGTCTAAAAGACACGCTCAAAAGGCGCGCAGTGCCCACGCGACCGAGTCAAATTTAAAAAAGGGTTACGCCGGTTTTACCACTTTTAGTTGCCGACCTTGGCACATGCATTTGAGCCATCACTGCGCCTTGGCCAACTCGATTCTACACTTGCAAGAGGAGCAGATATCACTTTGATGTCCTTGTCACTGAATGGGCGCTAATGAAGGAGAATGCCGTTACCAGGGTCTTAGTGATGCCATGTGCCCTCCTTGCTCTTGTTTTCATCCTCTTCCAGTCCTCTTCATATTTACTTCACGATTACGACGTTATGACTCCTCCACCTCTCTCACGGCTATGGAGCAGGGAACCGCCTCCTCCTATTGAGGACCCGCCACCACCGGCAGGGCCATCCAGTTCACGATTCAAGATGCCAAAGTTCAAGATCGAGTGGGGAAAGCGCGCGCCCACCATGGAGGAACCGGCGGTGGATGGTGGAATGAGCCCAAGTGGCCATTACGAGGAGCAGCAGCCACCCGAGCCGTCGAAATCACGTCTGGGGAAGCTAAAGCTGAAGCGAAGAAAGCGCGAGCCAGTCGATGTACCGGAACAAGAGCCGCCGCCTTTTATGCCTCCCGACCACTTTGAAGATACCCATCAGCCAGCGGTACCAGTCAAATCGCGATTTCGAGCGTTTAGGTGGGGGCGAGCGAAGCGCGCGCCTGTCGACCAAGTGGAGGACCCCCCATATGTCCCGCTTGCAGAGATACCAGAACCGGAACCTCGCAAATCGCGATTCCGAGCGCTGAGAGTCGGGAGACACGATCCGCCACCAGAGGAGCACCCAGAGCCACCACCCATCGACCATCAGGACACTGATTATGCCCCCAGCCAATTTGGCATGCTCCACGAGCCGCTTGTGGTTCCGGGATCGTCCCAGTCTCGTAGTCGCCGGCTGCAGTTGAGGAACCGAAAGCGTTCGACAACTTCGCTTGGACGCACCAGGAAAAAGCGGCATCGGTTTCCCAAGCTGAGGCATATGGATGAGGAATCCAAAATTGTGGAGGGACACGGTTTCTTGCGCCAGGCATCAGATCAGATACACCAGCACAGACGGTCGCTGGGATCGCGTGTGGGGTCGCTCGATGCGCGGTGGGCGGAGTATGTTCAAGTCATTCGTATTTGAACGCATACTAATGTTTGTCGTGTATTAGGCTCTTCACCGTTGCGCCTGTCGTCAAGAAACTCACCAAAGGCCGTCAAAAGCCGGAGGAATGGAATGAAAACGCGAGACAGCTGTTGAAGGACGTGGAGGTCAGTATAAACGCGATCACGCGCCACGTTTAGCTGAATGCCGTATTCGTAGAAAACGATCAGAGACGCCCATCGGCGCAGTGGCGGCGCAGGCTCCATACTTAGCTTCATACGTCTCGGGAGCGTTGCTGGGACCATTCGCCCGCGAATACAGCCCGCACCTCGACCTCGCGTTGGTCACAAGCCCAGGGTGAGCTTCATATCTCATACATATATAGTATCTCATGTGTTGTAAAGCCCGCATCGTCCTCCGTGGCGCCGTCATTCTACATGCCCTCAGAACGAAGTGAACTGAATCACAACATTTCGACGCGATATCCCAAGAACCTACGTCCAAAATATGGCGGCAGCAGTTCCGTGATGTCTTTGCTCACGGACGACTATCCACCGTCCAGGGCACCTGTTCCATCCATCGTTGCGCATCGAAGAGAACGACAGAGACCATCACCGCCCAAGTCGAAACACTCACCCAGACTCAGGCCGTCGCCGAAGCCAGCAATGGCGATGATACCAGAACAAGGCGTCCCACAGATGATTCCGGAACGAGGCATTCCGCCCATGATGACACATCATAATATGTCTCCGCCACAGCACACGTCCCCACCTTCAACTATCCCCTTTACAATCCGTGTTGACCCTCCTTCGGGGCCTCCTAGTCTCCAATATGGTGCGATGCATCACTCTCCAGACGCAGGGTACATTTTGCCCAAACCTCACAATACCTCTGGTAGCGTCAAATCACGGACCTACAGAGCGGGGACTCCGGAAAAGATGCGAAGGCGCTCTCGTGAAAAGACGCGGGATCGCGAGAGGTCGACAAGGTCGCGTGATCATCTTCGCGAGAAGAGCGACTACCCACGGGAAAAGCCCAAGTCAAGCGAATACCCAAAGGAAAAGTACAGGACGAGTGATTACCCAAAGGAAAAGTACAAGACAAGTGACTATCCAAGGGAGAAGTACAAGACGAGTGACTATCCCCGCGAGAAGTACAAAACCAGCGACAAGTCTACCAGGTCGCGCGAGTACCACGGTAGCCGTGACCGCGAACGTGAACGTGAACGGGATCGAGACCGCCGTCATCGAACACGAGATAGAGATAGATCACGTAGTCGCAGTCGTTCACGGGAGAGGTCGAAGCCTCACCGTCGTGATAGGTCAAGATCTCGGGAACGTAGACCTCATCGTGATAGGTCGCGGTCGCGAGAGCGGTCATCTCGTCATCGTACTAGTAGCCCGCGCGACAGGTCTAGGGAGCGCCGCAGATCGAGGTCGCGCGATAGGCATCGGTCGAGGAGGAGTAGTCCTCATAGAAGGCATTAAATTTACTGGTTCTCTTATTCTACGCCTTTATTATCACGGCTTTTGGTTAGATCTATGCTCGGATATCATTTGTATCTCTAGACATCTGCATCTCATTCTTCGTTGCACATCCGTACAGTTCAGCGCGCAGCGCTCAGTTCACCCTAATATTCAGCATAGAGTCTTTCATAGAGTGTTACATGGAGCACGGATAACCACCGCTTTTTTGATGAGTCTGATTTGAAGAAAGGTCCTATTCATCAGTATCAAAGTCCTTTTGAGAGAAAGTAACAACGAGATGGTGTGTGGGATGCGCCACACAAGAGCGTGGGCGAGCAAAACGCGATTCCTCATTCGAAATGGGATATACGAATCTCTACGCGACTAGCGAGATCGTTTTACATTCCAAACTTGTCCGAGAGATATTGCGTTCCAAATCTCCTGAAGACACGTCGCATGCCTGAATTAAATAAATCATGGCGAATCCCTAAGGATGGCGCAAGTGTCTATTTCAGCGCTTGATTACGTTGTTCAAAAGTACAAGATGCGAATTTGATGCGGACAATGCATGGATCGAGAAGTAAACCCGTATCCCTCATCTGGTGCCCGAGTAGAATCATATCATATTGCATATGAGAACATGAAAGTGTATAGCAAAGGAATCCGGTCTGCTGCACGGTGCCTTTACCGGTTCTACACACGCACACGCAAATCAGTACGCAGTAGGGGGCTTCAACGATGAAATACTACACACCTTGGTGAACCCAATGGCAGCCGACTTTTCACGGAAACACTGACGGCAAAGGTCGAGGCCGTACTTGCGGATTAAGCCTGCTTGGTGGGCGCAGAGCCGGCTGTCAACAAATTCCAATCCAATGAGCCCCCTCTCTCTCATCTACATCGAAAAGACACTGACCATTGACGGCTGCCCTTTCCGAATTTTCTGGGGCGCGAGAACCAAACGGCGTCGTGGGTCATTTTGGATGGATTTGAGAGTGTTTGAAGGCTATGACTGTTGAGATGATGGAACGATAGAGATGCTAGATGATACGCACTGGGCCCAACGAGTTTACGCACTTGCACAGCGAATAGAGGTCGTATTAATTCTGATCGCTTAGGTAAACTTGGTACTGTACATGCATCTGAATTAGGTTCAAACTCCGATATGCCGAACGGCAAATGTGTGGCGCGGCCTTGGCTCGACAATGAAGGAAGATAGAGGTAAGTTGATAACGAGAACAAGTGCAGCGCGGAGGCAGGAGAGGTTGAAGCATGCCACAACCCGTATTTCTTCAATACAGAAAAGAATATCGTACACGAAAAGCAGATCGGTATGTTACCCAAAATGGTAATGCCTCCCTCTTCCTTATACCACTCTGTCCGCTTACCACAACGTGATCAATATATACGAAACATGCCTCGGATTCGTTCTGAGAAATACCTGCCATCCCACAGCGCGTATAGACCGCGTCTATTCCTTCCATCCAGGCGACTGCTCTCCTTTTTCTTTCTGCTCGTCATCGCCATTCTGTTATTCTGCTGCTCCAAGCGTATAGTCGCGATGCACTGGAAATTCTCCCTCTTTCGCAAACCGGCCGTTCATCTTGTCGAATCTTCAAAAACGTTTGTAGTCTCCCTTCCTCGACGCGACGATCGTCATGCAGAAATGGAACATCTGCGAAGCGCTCTCGGTTTGGACCTGGAATATGTTGCAGCAACCGATTCTTCTGATAAGAGAATCACTACTATCCTTCAGCACGTTCGCGCCGTTCGCATGCAGTATCCCAGTAACATAACAGTCCCTGACACCAACTCGACACGCTTTCCTTTCCAATGGCCCTCCAACATTGACACTCTCGCGCTCAGTAACGCGTCCCTCCATGCCGCTCAACGCTCCTTCTGGGATATCCCTGTACCAGATAATCTTGACGATCTGCCTGTCCTTTCTGCTCAAGCAGATTTCACCGTGGCGCCATTCTACTCTAATGCTTCGGAACACAAAATTTTGAGTCCTGCCCGAATCGCCTGTTGGGACTCTCATCTTTCCGTCATCAAGCGAATCGCTCATTCCCAGGACCACGATGTCGGTTTCGTCATCGAGGACGATGTTGACATGGAGCGGGACATTCGGGATCGCCTTGGTCGCGTATGGAGCGCGTTGCCACAAGATTGGGACATGGTTTTCCTAGGTTTGATATATCTTGTTCCGCTAAGCATACGTCTCAGCTGGATATCTCAGGTCACTGTTGGTCAAACGAATCATACTATCCCGCCATCGCATCTCCCAAAGGCGGCAGCGCTTTGCATCCATCTAGAAGCCCAAAATGTACACACGCCTACGCTCTGTCTCGAACTGGCGCGCGCCGCCTCTTCCTGCATCTCGTACATCCGCCGTTCGCGTACTCCAGGGCGATCGACCAGGCTTTCGCATGGCTCATTCGCAGCAATCGCGTGAAGAGCTATTCTCTTGTTCCAAGCGTGGTCATACAGCGTAAAATAGGGGGTAGTGATGTTACTTCGGGTAAAGGGAGCCGGTGGAGGGATGTGCTAGTGAATGGCGTGTTCGGACCGTGATGTTTTATCGTTGATCAATTTCTGTGGTTTTTTGCAGCGCTTCTCATGACAGCTTTTAATCGATATCACAGACCCGCATTGAGGGAATGTCTTATCCACCTTCATCGCCATTGTTCGAGCTTCTGCGGCGGTTGTCTTCTAGAAACAAGGATCATATCTCTCTTCAACCATGTTTGGTAGTGTGCGACGCCGGACCTGCTCAATGAGGCGCTAGGCTCGGATGCATCGTGTCGTTGTCACAGGTCTGAATGATGGTGCCGCTCTTGTGCTCTTCCTGAAGCGCCGCCTGGATGGTCGACCCACCCGACAATAGGACGAGGCCACCATGGTTTGAGGTGCTCGACCAAGATCCGAAAGTCATGCCACCGTCGAGATATTCTGATTAGAGTCGACTCCTTCTTATTATCACAGCGCGACTTGGACCCTTCTTCACCTCGTGGAGGATCTTCTCCGGATGGTAAGTGCCATCACTTTCTGGAGGCCACCCTGATGACACATCCCTCTGCACATTCACATCAACATTCACAAGTCCAAATATGGAAGGAAATCGCCTCGACGTGCTATTAGCGAAGGGCGGACTTCCCGCGCGACGTCTGGCGCCTCTGGCGCGCTCTGAAATGCCGAGGATGACAATATCTATAAAGCCTGGCTGCTACCCTCGGCATTCCTCGTTCCCTCGCTTTTCTCCCCCGCTCAGAAATGCCCCCCAGCATCCGTCCCCCGTCTCCCGATGCCTGTGAGTGATATTCCCTCCTAATAGGCGCTTCATAGCAGCTCATATCGTATCATCCAGATGGCATTCGCCCAGATTTTCCGCTCAATCAGCCCTACACCTTTACCTTCACCGTTAACACTCCCCTCACATTCACCACGCCCATCACTCCCGATTCGGATTCTACCCTGTCCCCCGCCAGTTCGGCCCGAGGCTCTCCCGCCCCGAATGACCCTGCCCCGCCGTCCGTTCTGGGCCCACGACGTCGCCGCGATGGCGAGACCCAAGTGAAGCGGCCACCCAATTCGTTCATCCTCTTCCGCTCCGATTTCATCGCGAAGGCGGCCAAGAACATTGGCGAGCACGACTACCGCCACATCTCCCGCATGGCGGGACACGTGTGGAAAGCGCTTCCGCCGGAGAAAAAGAAACCCTTTTATGATATGGCGGCAGAGCGGAAGCGCATCCACCTCGAGCAGTATCCGGATTACATTTACCGCCCGACGCGGCGCGAAAAGTGCAAGCGGGAGTCCAATAGGAAGACTGAGGCTGATATCAACCGGAGCTATGTGATCGCGGAGCGCTACTCTGCCGGGCTGACTGGGGCGGCGCTGGAGGAGTTTATTAAGAATGAGCTCCCGCCCATCCCGGTGGTGCCCAAGAAAAAGCGCAGGACTACGAAGAAGAAGGCCGCGGCGGCGGCCGTGGCGGAGCCGAGCACCTCCCAGGTGCCAGCTCCTGCGGCACCGTCTCCGGTTACTACCCCATCCACATCCCCGTCTTCATCCTACACTTCTTCGTTGGTGGAGCAATCCTCGGCAGAGCCTCCTGTGTTTACGAACCCACTTCTTCCCGAGGTGAGTAGTATACTTTCGTCATGCAGCCCTCGCGCAAAGGTGTGCTAATATTGCGCTTTAGCAGGAATACATCGCAGCGCAGTACGCGCCGTTTGGTGCTGATGGCACTTACGTCTCGTACAGCGAGTCGTCCGTAACTGATGATGCCTCGTCGTACTATGCCGGCGGACACCTCTTCTCCGTCGACGCCATGAACTCATTCCCGGATTATGTTCCCATCGACACCATTGACACCTTTGACGCCATGTATGACGCTTCTGGGTTTGGCGGATATGAGTTGTACCAGACTCAATATGACTCCTCGTCCTCTTTTTCTCCTCCTTCTTATGACACCGTTTCTTCACCTTGGGACGTCTCTACTTGGCCTATCCAATATTAGAGTCGTCCGTTCGCATTATATTTTTATTGTAGCCACCATTACGGAGTCCTCACGCCGTCTTTCTTATTCATATCGTTATAAGCTTTTCATTTGTACATTTGCAGACACAATACGGCCACTACTTACAATCAATCAATCAATCTTTCGAGAGAATCTCGAATGCTTTGGCGCCTTCTTTGCCCAGCAGTGTGGCGGCACTGAAGAAAAAAAAGACACGCTAAGATCGATCTGCGCCACTGAGAGAAGCTGCATGATACGTACCCAACGACTTCGGCCCCGGCTTTAGTCATTCTTGCAACAGCCTGCTTCGTGGTCACTCCACCTACGCCGATGATAACAATTCTCTCCAGGCCATCGTACTCCTTCGGGCGTTCTATATGCAGCAATCTGTGGAACGTAAAGACGTTTCCCAATGAAAGCGCGTGCAAGGCCTCGCCAGCTAGCCCGCCCAAAGCTGTCGGGACAGCATAGTCTTGTCCGCCTGACTTTTCGTTGTGTGCGACCTGGTCTGGGAACAAGAGGGAGTTTCCCAGCGTATTCGTGCACGTCAAGAACGCGAAGGGACTGCGCCTCTTCATCCCGCCGCCCTGGACCATGGTCGCGCTCGAAAAGTCGCTGAGCACGCTCAGGACGTGTGTGAACTGCTGTTGGTAGACGTATGGCGGCATCTTGAGTCCGATGGTGAGGGTGGGGTCTTTGCGATGCGCGGTCTCCAGTCCGTTCAGCAGTTCGCGTAGATCGGTGAATTTGTAGCCTGAGGGAGGGGATTTGGGGCCCATGTTTGGGCAGCTCGTGTTGAGCTCTATCGCGATGCGAGATGTACCGCCGGATTGGCGATCGGAGAGCTTGGTGCGGAGGGATTGGACGGAGACGAGGATCGACTCGAGCTCGGACCAAGCGGTAGCTGTTACGCTGATGATGAAAGGCTTGGTGGGGAACTTTGAGGATGAGGGACCTGTTAAGATCGTTTCTACCCATGAGAGATAATAAGAGAGTGGATAAGGAGAGTATCCGTATGAATTGAGAGAGGAGATGGAGGATGTTGTGAACGCGACCTAAAGGATGTTAGGACATGATATTGAGAGGGGAAAGATACTGACAGCGTTCGCATCTGTTTCCTTGTAGCCATTCACGGTGGAAGTACGCGTTGTCACCGCGCCGGTGTAAGGACTGTTGAACAGGGCCTCTAGCTGGCTGAAGTCGCCCGCCCAAGCACAGGAGCTGTTGATAAGAGGCGGCGAGATCGTTATGCTATTTATCTGAACCATGGTAACGTTTTACTATGCTTCACTTTCCGCTATTGCGTCGAGGGACGCGGGAGGCGCTGATAGTCGACGGATCAGGATTCAGAGGCGCGTCCGCTGTCATTAGTTCCCAGCCCTGAGTGATAGTCGCCTGCCTCTTTGGGAACGACTCCTAACTTGTCGTATACTCAGCGTATACTTGAGGCGGACTGATACCGCGGGGCATACTTAGTTCTCTCGAACATGCAGTCTTCATGCTTGTCCGTCTACGCGCTCGGGAGTAATACCTGCGGAGCGAGTTCTAGAGTTCACATTTACTGGGGACATAGCTCAGCTTGGAGAGCAACAGACTGAGGTCTGTATCCTCGTCTTCGCCTTCTCGGACTTTACGACTCTTCCCGAATGTCTTGTGGTTTGTGTTGGTATATGGCTGCTATAGTACCGCGGCGGGTATCCGTGAAGAATGAAGAATTGATGTCAATCTCTGTCAACTTGCGCGCTAGCTCGCCTTCTCGGCGCTAGATTTCGAATTCAATTTTCGGATGCTTCAAGAAAACATCGTTCTACTCGGCCATAGCGGGCATAGATAGATGAAGGAATGTTATAATGTGGCGTAGTCTTCCAAGATGTACATACATGAGTTCTGTGGCAGAGAGTGACTTAGTTAGTCCCATATATGTAACTCACACTTCCAAGCTACAAAGCAACTCCGAGTGGACCGACTTAGGAGTTGTTGCCAAAGAGGCAGGGAAGCGGTCAGGGCGAAGCTAGCCCGAGCACGTGCTGAGCACTTTCGTCAACACCCCCATCAACGGGATTGAACTCCTAAGTGTCGCGATTGCCTACGCTAGGCTAAAATCTTCTGATACGCGATCGCGCCGCTAGCTTTCAGGAGGGGAAGTACGCGAAAACAGTGCTGCGTTGGCGTAGACCAATGATCTTGTACTTCTGGCCCTGTGGTGTGGCAGGCGGCGCGTATCATTGGGATTCTACAAGGTATTTCATCCCCCTCTGATCCCTGCGAAGCGCGCTAATTGGTCCATTTCAATTTTTTTTTCTAGTGATACGCGTTTGTGAAATACATCCGCACGAACATTGGGGCTGCGATCGATTTTCTTTTTTGACGACTGCGATCATTGCCTCCTTTTCCAGTGGTTACATATTCCTCTCATTTCAGCAAAGGATGTACGACCCTCCTTCCTTATCATCACTATGGCCATCACCATCGGCTTCCCCACAGAGTTTCCGTAAGTTGTTCACGACTGGCCGTGACTTACGCGGACTTATTCCTCCAGCTTCGAGGAATTGGTGGTGTCAAGGACAGATATCATATTGGGGTCCATCGTGTTCGGTTTCTACGTGAGTAATTTATCGGTTGGCGATTTTAACGCGCACCCATGCTTTCCCATTCCTAGTTCGGCTTCGCGATACATGTAGCATGGACGGCCGTTTTAGAAACGAGAAGAGCCAGACGGGTAAATTCATTGTCTTTTATATATAACAAGCTGCTCATGAAATGAAGCTTACCGGTTACATCTTCATGCTTTGGGTGGAGATAGCTGCGTATGTTTATTCATACTATTTTCTGCCTTCCTACTCATGTCCGTTTAGTGATACAGGTTTCGCTGTGAGTATGCTGTATCCTATGCTCTTTAGTAACTTGAATGCCCGCCTTTCAGATCGCATCTTGGGGATACCTGTACGTCCTCTTCCTCGTGTACTCAATCATACTTCTCTGATTGTGCTATAGATACAAGATCTTTCCTCCCGGACTGGGCCTCTTCCTTTCTATCATCCTTCTGTGGATAGGCCAGGTGTGTCTGTCCGCAGTCGTTACTTCTTCTAATCGTCATCGCGCTTCTTTTACAAGGTCATATGCCTCATGCTCATCATTGTCAATCGTTTATGTATCTTGTATTCCGAACCTCACCAAAGGGTAAGTCCCCCTTCGACTCTATTGTCCAAACTCTCATATTATTATGCCCACAGTTCAGATTGAAGCTGACAGTGTCTGTCATTGTCGGTCTCATCTCAGTCTCCTCTGCATGTATCTGTGAGTCGGACCAGCCAATGTGATGCTGTCGCTCACCGACAAGCGTAGGGATACCTGCCCAGCTTCAGATCAGTCACAAGTTTGTCTGGGTATGTTGACGTTCCTTCGCTCTCCACACTAGCTGACATGTCACCTTAGTTGAACCACTGGTGCGTTATAATACTGGGCGTCCAGCCCAATACCTGACTCCGCGTAGGTGGGACAAGTTTGAGAAGTCTGTGTACCTCCGTACGTGTCCAGCGTCCGTACTGCCCTCTCTATTTCGCTAACTACAGCCTAGTTCTGGATCTCGCCCTCAACATTCTCTTCATCCGTGTGGTCAAAACACGTCTTATCCAGCACGGCTTGAAGAAATACGACCGAGTTATGAAGTAAGTCACCGAATGAAATAGGGCAATTCACAGATACTGAATTTGTTATGTAGATTCAATCAGTACATCATCATCGTGTCTATCGGGATGGACGTTCTCTTGATCAGTATGACTGCTCTTCCCAACGGTTTCGTATATTGCCAGGTGTGTGAGTTCGACTTCATATTGCGCTTCGTTGCTCATAAGTGCAGTTCCACCCTGTCGTGTATATCGTGAAGCTCAACATCGAAATGGCCATGTCTCGTTCGTCATTTCGACTCCCTGACTCACCGCAATCTTCATACGCCATTGATAGGTCTCCTTATCAAGGTTGCGCGATCGACTGGTATCAATGTCTACGAGGAGGAACCTGCGCGCACGTCTTCGCATACGACTAGTGGCAATAAGACGACCCATCAGAACATGTAGGCTGTTTCATAA
>QLPD01000555.1:0-43156 GCA_003314085.1 Hymenopellis raphanipes
TTGTAGGCGTCGGTGTTCTTCGCTGCGGTCGTATCAGAGAACATTTCTTCCAGGGTCCATTTCTTCGAGACATTACCAGACGTATCGTCGCAGTACACCCATAGTGGCACACCAAAGACGAGACGTCCGTTGGCCAGCGCCCGAAGTGGATGAGGTGAAGAAAAGCTACATGGCTCGAGCTGCAGATCCGCACTTTCCCATCGGCCACTTCGCGCAACCCATCGAATAAGAGAGGGATCGGGCAAGCCGTGGTACTCGAATGATGTTTGGAAGTCGGTAAATGGAGACATGAACATCGAGACGGGGATTTCTTCACAGACTCGGCCGTCGCATAAATCAATGACAAACTCGTTCAGATGCGGATGACGTCGTAAAGGCTGCACTTTAGCCCAAAGAACACCATTCCGAAGAAACCATCTTGATGGGAGCACAGCTCGATATCCGCCGTCCACGCAATGCACCAGTGCTGGCTCATCCACAAAGTAGTCCTTCTTGTCATGGCGTACCATAGGAGCAGCAAGAGTGCCGTCAACCTCATCTTTCCACTTCGCTGCTTGCTAGGTTCAGATAGATGTTCCCCGGCATCTTCGGGATAGACACGTATATGGCGTCGAATCTTGGGATTTGCCCATTTCTAAGATGCCGACAGTAAAAATGGAACACGGCGCGTGAAATATAACTTACATGGCTAAGAATTTTGGACAAATCCAAAATCGAGAAATTGTTCCCATGTGCGCCTTTCTTGGTCTGCGGATTGACACCCGCTATCTCGAGAAGTAGTCGACGATGCGCCTTCACCTGCCTCACCGTTGACAAGGCGCCGGCACCACACTGAGATGCAAACCATCGTGTTATATCCAGCTCAGGTTCTGAGAAGACAGCACGCGGAAACGATGTCATGATATCAAGGAGAGCCTCCTGCCAATGGAAAAGAGATCAGTAAGAGGCACCTTGGCAAATAAGTAGTAACACAGACAGACCTCGCGATTATTCCATGGCCAGTACTCACTGTCATCTGGACGAATGAACTCCGTGAGATCTTCCTGCTCGGTTGCAGGTAGCTCCGCTTCATCAATGTCACTCTTACTCTCCGGCACATCCACAATGCGGAAATCTTTAGCGGAAAAGGTAAGCAAGGGCGAAGAGTTAAAGGAGCTGGAGGGACTGCAGAGGCCAGCACCGTCTTCGAAGTCTTCAGAGTCAGAACTATCCGAAGTAAACACGTCCAAGTCGCGTGAAGGATGATAACTGCTGGCGTGTGTAGAGTGACAGTCGTATCCAGTGACATCTGCATTAGCAGAGGAACTCGTACTGTTAAACCATGGTAGATCGAAGTCGTCGTAAAGTTGATTCGGGGGATCATTGGGGAGCGCGGGCCCAGGAATTGTGATGCGCGGGCCCCCATCGATATCCATATCATCGCTTTCAAGATCCTCAGTACCTTGCAGGGGACTACTCTGGAGTGGTATGGGGCCAGAGGCAGTTGCACGTGAGATCTGCCTAACATAATCGATGTGTGTCCCAGTTTCTTCATGGGCGACAGCGGCACTGGCATACATCCAACCAGTTGTGCACCCCAAAATGCATTTATAATGCCGACGACCATTGCTTGGATGCTGACGCTGGAGGAATGCTTGGAAAATACGTTAGAGATGTCAATAAACTGAGACAATCATACACACCTGTCTCGCGATAGACCGAGGACATGATCTTGAAGATGAGAGTCTGAACTTAGATGATTGGGGAACGATATGGGCTGGAAAGACCGGTCCGATGTATTAAAGGAACGTAGAATTACAGAGCTATCATCACTGGAATTGGGAAACGACTGGCGACGTGGTCGTTGGAAAAAGACCGATGAGTCAGTGAAAATCCACCGATCGGTCCGGTGGATTTCTCACTCCGCTCAATTTCCTGATTTCCGCTGTCAAGGCGTTTGGGAGTTCTACACTCCCACCACTCGTTTTGTTAACCGCTCCAATTCAATGGACTGCTATTCTTTACGCGCCAGGAAACACTGGGAAATTACTATCTAAACATCGTAATCAACTTCCCGAGGGTGTCAAGGTCAAAAATCGCGTCAAAACGCGTCTTATTTGATTTTCTCTGCCTTGCTCGACCTCCGCTTAAATCGAGCTTTGTTATCTACGACGAGTCTGCTTGGTGCCTGCCCAGAAAGTACGTGTGGTTGGCGGCGGTCGGCACATCCGCGACCATCACGATGTCTGATACGTCGAGTTCGCGCTGAACAGTAACGACTGGATGATGCCTTGACCAAACAGTGGAACAAGGAAGAACGTGGCCGCCAGACGATTGAGTGCGATTTAGTCATGCTGCATTGTCTGCGCTAGCTCCCACAAAGTCCCACCAATTTCGCAACCTGAGAAAGAGTTGGAACACGCGAAGTCCGAGTAAATGGGAAGGAACGAATGTCGAACAGTCAATCCAGCAGCCAAAGGGTATGTGAAACAAATCTCAAAGTGATGATGCCATATTAACTGTGGCAAGTGTTATTACAGTCACCTCAGATTGTTTGCTCACCGGAAGATGCACTTGCTCGCATGGCTAAATTATGTGACATGATGAAATGTGGCTATAGTATTTCCTGAATTGGTTCCAGATTTTTTAGCAGAGAAAGTGAAGGCACTATAGCGGGAATCACGTGCACAGCAATTTGACTGGAGCCCCTTCTTTCGCCTACGCAGATTATTGGCTGCGGCACAATGCTGTCCTAGCGTTTCTTGGTTGTGGCACGGTGCTGTCCCAGCTGCGTTTCTCCTTGATACACGATAGAAACCGTGTAGTCCGCTGCATAAACTTGAACTATTTACCTATCACTGAACCCTCTTCGGTCTGTTTAACTGGAACTGTTGCTGGAATCGCGCCCTCACGTCAGTGCGAAAGTTCGTGCTTCAGATAAATCTCAGTGGATCACACGGTCACGCATTGGTTCACCGCATTGGGAAATCCCATGTTGTGGACTCAGCTTTCAAACTGAGCACATAAAGGTTGGCGTCCTGTCTACACGACGCAAGTCTGTCCATCCACCACCTTCACCGCCACCGCCATCGCTCTCTCGTGGTTCTCTTTGACGATGTCTGACGAGCAGCACTTACTCACTGCTCCATTGGAGCTGTCAAAACTCATCGACTTCCGTTGTGCAGGTGCAACGGTCTCTGAGAGCGAAACTCGACGATGGGACCCCTATGGTTCGAAGATACTTCTTCTTCTGAAAAGACACGGATTGATATTCGTAAGTTCAAGATGGCCGAGGATCTCGCTGAGGCAGTCAACTAATACGACGCATAGTACAAAAAAGCGCCGACCAAATTCTATATACCCTTCAACTCAGGAAAGAACGCCGCTTGCCCGATATATGGTTGTTTTGGGGATGTAGAGGAGGGGCACTACATCCCGGTCAGAAACCTGGCAGTTCATATCGAACACGCTCACCCTGATTATGAACCTCTAAATGGACAATGGGGTGAGTCATAGATCGATGTGTATTCTATAGCTGACAATAAGTCAGATAAGTTCGAAAATGAATTTAAGACAGAGGCTGACATAGCCTCATGGCAAGCATTTACACGACATGCTCACCCCCTTTGGTGCGGTGTCGTTGCCATACCCATCCCGGTTCCGTATCCCAAGCAGCGCGCTTGGATCCGAAAGCAAGTCGCTATTGCCATCAAGAACATTGGTGATAGCCGACTTACTATGGTCGCTCAAACTAAAAAATTACAGCCCGTCTTGGTGCCAGACTTTGACGAGTCAGTCAACTACTTACTGTTTCATGTGATCATGAACAGGGACGAGGTGAGTGTTTTCATAGTCATGTCATGAACATAGTTCTTACTCCTTCTAGCTTCTTCGCAATGCATACGTTGCGGAGTGGGAAAAACAGGACGAAGTCGATGATGAAGAGCAGGACAACTCTTCTCCAGTGACGAGTGATGTGGCCCCAGAAGGCAGGACATACCAGGACATCCCTTCAGTCAAGCTGATTCGCCAAACAGAGACGTCGCCGAGTCAGAATAACTATGAGGGGAACAAGGACCTCAAGGTGCTCCGACCAAGAAGAGTGATGCGGAGGAAGACCAGTCTAGACCGGCATGACGACGAAGCGGACGATCCACAACTTGCTTTGAATACGGAACACCCGAGCCCCCCCTCTCGGCCTATAGCGGCTAAGCAGACATCTGGAGTTGTGGCTTCGGATGATGAGGATGACGAGCTTCTGTTGCGACAGAGTAGGATTCCCCCGAAAAGCCCATCGGTCAATGACCAGGACCACGACCACGGCCAGGACCAGGATCATGATGGCATGGACCAGGACCAGGACCAGGACCACGACCATGACCATGATGGCATGGACCAGGACCAGGACCAGGACCACGACCATGACCATGATGGCATGGACCACGACCAGGACCAGGACCACGACCATGACCATGATGGCATGGACGAGGACCAGGACCAGGACCAGGACCAGGACCATGACCATGATGGCATGGACGACGACAGATATGCTGAACATCCTCAATCAGAACTGGGCACTCTCTTTTGTAGGAAAACTGCTTCATCTCTTCATACATCATCCAAGCGTAAAGTGGAGGCTTTGGCTTCAGATGATGAAGGGGGCGAACTTTTCCTCAAAAAAGGGAAGAGGATGTCTCATTCAAGAGGTCCTTCGATAAATGTTGAACAAGTCGAGTTGGACCAAAGGGTTGGAAATGTTGGCCCTGTGTCTTACGGCTCGGCATTGTCGCAAGAAGACAAAGATGCTGCAATGGTGAGTACCTCACTTTACTTTAATGTGGGTTTTCTAACACCAGCTGAAGATTATAATAATTCAGAGACTACGGCCATTGACGGCAGCATGGGATATGCCACCCGAATTTCATGAATTTGGGCCAAAAATGCGTCAGGTAGGCGTTGTGCAACCTCAGGCGAATACTTATCATAACTCATTTGCCGCAGCGTATCATAAAGCTCATGTTGGATCTGCTACAGGTGCAGGATTGTGATACTCTCATATTGGCAGCCAACTGGACTTGTGACGCCTTTTCCTCACTTCCAAAAACCATATCATCACTGAAGAAGCGCGATTTTCCCCGCAGTGATGATGAGGATGTCATCCTCGATGTCTATCTCTTCGCCTATTTCTCGTGTTGTGTTCCAACGGAGAATGAATGTGTTATTAACGGTGTTAGTCAAACACATAGGCGGAAGATTCTCCAATCAGTTCAAACTAATTGGAAGGTGCCTGTGTCCCTTCTCTTTGAACTTACACGAATTTTACATCCTGAGGACCTTCCCAGAGATAAAGATATTTCTAGCAAAGAGCAGCAGACAATGAAGGGGCGCCTCCTACAGGCATTCCATAACGATGAGGAGGACACGGCAACTCTAGCACTGAAGCTTCCTTCGGTTCTTCCTGGTAATATTTTAGCTATGTAGTACCTTAATTGTTAAATACCCATGTAACCATTTTTATGTCCCTGTCTTTGGTTGAGTACAGTAGTTATTATCAGTTACCATGCGTACAATACACATAACAACCTCCCCCCGCCGTTATCGTGTATAGTCTGTGTCCCAGAGACTATGCGTACAATGACATAGCGATCTAAGCTAAGTGGCGATGTGTAAGGAGAGAAGAGAGAACACTGGTATGAAAGATACCATGTGGTTCGGGATAAGGTCCAGGCTGGGGGAAACAGTAGTCGCGAGACGGTTTCCACGGGGGGGATGGAGATGCGGGGAAGGGGAAGGGGAAACTGAATGGCTACGGCAACCAGAGACTCAGGTGGAAGGCTGACCCGGCGGACCTGGACACGGATCCAGACAATCACGTAGAGAGGGAGTTGGAGGGTGGGGAGAAAACGCGAGATGATGGAGGAAGCGAGCAAGGCGCCGATTTCCTAATCGGGCGCCCCCCAAAGACATGTATACTAGTATGGACCTACATGATCGAGCAACAGGCCTAAATTGTCAATAGTTTAATTTCCTGTGGTGAAGATCCCCACCAACAAAGGGTCTTGGGGGAATCGGGAATTAAGACTCAACCCGCCCTTTCGGTTAATAAGCGGGGTTTAAAAATAGTTTATTTACCGGTGTTGGCTTTGCTTCCGTAAACACGAACGCGTCTTCGTTACCAACGCTCATGCTGCTCGCCGCGCGTGCCAATCCACTCATTTCTCTCGTTATGACCCCGCCAAATGATGACCCCGCCGTCCGAATAACCGATTCCCTCAAGAATGGCCCGAAGCTGAACCAGTCGAAACGCAAAGCCGGTCTCCCATTGAAGATGCAGACACTGCCTGACACGTGCACGACGATGGACAGGATCATGAAGGAGGGTGGGTATGTCGAGCACAAGTATAACTACAGTGAAAGCCAGCAAGGTGAGTCGCTTATTTCCATTTTCTTTGAACATTTAGCTCACTGATTTGTTAGATGATGCACATCGTCTTTTCGCGGAGCTGCACCTGTACATTCCAATGACCGGCTCGGACATGGACCAGCGCGATATTCGCTCAAAGCTTACAATACGTGACAAGAAAACCAAGGCTTGCAAGGAGCGGACCACGAAGGTCAGGCCGCCCTCACAGATCTGTCTGCCTTGCCAACAGCGGGAGCAACGACGACGCCCAAGACGCGCAAGAGACCATATGACGAGGCAGAACAGTCATCAGTAGAGCGCTGGTCATGGGTGGAACGGCTCTACCAGTGTAGCTGACAGCTGTGGCTCGTCTTCACGGGAGACGAGCGTGGTTGGAGTGATATTGGCTGCCCATGCTGGATACGACTTGTAACGATACACAACAGTAACGGTAAATGCTTGCTATGCAGTCTGATACATGATTCTTCGTCGCTCTATCATACCGCTGCTGCAGAGACCTACAAAGATTGTTTATAAGTATGTACTCTTATATCACCCGCTGTTTTCGATCCGCGGTTTCTAATTTGCATCTCGCCGTAGCCTGCCATGTCTGATAACCTGCCATTGCTAATACCCTGCCATTATATATCTGCTGTTCGAAAGCACTTCACCAATTGGAAGCACACCGCCATTTCTGAGACCCCGCCACCTCGCAATTTCCAGTACCCCGCTATTTCCGATACCCCGCCATTTTTGATACCCCGCCATTCGATTCGAAAGCACACCGCCGTTCGGAAGCCCCGCCGTTCGAAAGCCCCGCCGTTTCCTGTGCTAACACACAAAAAGGCCGGTTAATATGATCGGCAATCAATAGCCGGACCGGCATTTCACTTTCATTGCCGGAACGGCGGGGTCAGTTTGAAGTCCCGGGAAATCGTCGTTTAATCTTGGCATCTTCGGGCAGTATGGCTGGTACTGGCCGGGCTTTTTTGTCCACACTTTTGTAGAGTAAACAATGCTCATTTCGTCGTAATAAAAACAGGATGCATGAGCGGGAATGTGATGTCAGGTGTGACTGATGAATGCGGGGTGATGTGACAATCCTTTTTCTTCCATGCTGCGACGACACTGTATGCCTGTGCTGCTGGCCGACCTCTCTTCTCAGTCTCTATGATGCGACTTTCAGTAGCATGGGCGCCGCTGCCCCAAATTTGGATGAGGATACAGTCTTCCATTTCCGGATACGGACAGCGCGTTGCCACAGACGGCCTAGAAGGAGACGATATGGAGCCGAGGGGACCACAAATGCATGAGCAAAGGTAGGCAGGCCATCAACAGTAATTTCCAGAGATTCAGCGCATCCAGGAAGGGCTTCCTTACTGCCATTGGCAGTTTCCATCAGCATCGTGCGGTGCTGGTTGATGTCGACGCCGAGCTCTTTCGCGAGATCTGCCCGGATGACTACAATTTCGGAACCTTCAAGAGCATGCTCAGACTGCTTTCCAGCAATGGATACCATGATGACACGAAGTGGTGCAGTATACTCGAGCGCTGGTGGTGGAGGTGGGGATTTCTCATCATTGCTGAAGAGGGTATTGCTGGCAGACGTAGATGGGGGGACTCGAGAGGTACGTTCGTGTGCTACTACCTCCTGCTGTAGCTCGGGGCTAATAGCGTACAAGTCGCGAACGGGGAGGGTAATGGTGGAGTCAAGGATGTTCTGATATACGCGCGGTACAGCAGACGCGTCGTGGAGCTGAGACTGATAACGAAAAGCAGGGCGTCCTGTATCGTTGGTGCGTTTGTCGTGGTCATCGTTCGTGCTCTACTCATTTCGTTTCGTAGTAGCGCATTTCGTAAACAGTGGCATTGGCTGGACGTCTGCTGGCGTGTTCATTGCGTCTGGTGTAGTAGGTTTCTTCGTCATGTCTGCTGGTGGCTCTTCTGACTCATCTTCCAGGCGTAGGAAGCTCCGCCATGTTTCTTCTTCATCGTTCTCTTCATTCTCGACAACCGATGTCTCTTCTTCCTTCTTCTCTTCCTCCTTTTCGACCACCTCAACTATGGCTGCTGTCGTCGTGCTAGCGTGGCCTGCGTCAAACGCCGTGCGATCTAAAAACTCTTCTGGGATGTGGAGGCGGCGGGAGCAGTGGAAGCGTTGGCAGGCGCAGCGAGTGGTCCTCCAAACAACTCGTCAACGGAACCGCGATAACCAAGAGGATGGCGACGGATAGACTTGTCGTTCCGGAAGCAGAGACGACCATTCTGCTGCATAATTCGTCCCGCCTCGAGATAAGCCTTCAGGATTTCGCATGCTAACATGAAGTGAGCGGGGTCGAGGCAGAAATAGCAGCTCCGTTTGTTGTGAAGCGCTGTGATTGTGCCCTTGGTGGTTGTGGCCGTAAGGTGCAGACGACGTGTTCTGTGGCTGGTAATTCTTGAACTGATATGTCGTTGTAGAGAAGGCAGCACCCTGAGGGTGTGGAGGAGCCGCCGCATGAGAGGTGAAGAATGGCTGGAGCATAGCCTGGAGAGTGTTCGTCTGGGCAAGGCTCATCTTTTCGAGCGTGGCAGCGAGATCGTCGACTGTAACGGTTTTTGTCTGTACAGTGCCGGTGGACTTGGGTGCTGGAGCTTCGTCGTCGCTGGAGTCGGAGTCAAGTGATGCGTGCTTGGCGCGACGGGAATACTTCTTGGAGCGAAGCGCTGGTGGATGGTCCGTGTTGCACTAGCAACACAGGTACCCCGCAGGATGTGTTCGGGATCGTCGACTTCGGGTGCGAGGGGACTGGCGGCGCTAGCGCGAATATTCCGTCGTCGCGCTATGTTGGAGCCTCGACGGACAGGAATTCGCGACGGGGGTGGCACAATAGCAGAGCGCACTGACTGCGAGTTCGGGAGACGTTGTTCAGAACTGCGGTGGTCACCAGATGTAGGGATGTGTACTTCTCTGAGTGCAGAGAGAGTTGTTCGAACAGTGCGTGCGTGCGTGAATGGGTGTTCGATTGTTCGTAGACTACAATGAGAGGATTATAAGTACTGTACTGTAATGAAATACATGGTGTGCTATTATAGCAGGTTATGAAGAGATGAGACAGTGAAGTAAAATGAGGAGAACACGATGTGCTACTAGAGAGGTGTGCTATTATAGGGTGGTAAGTAATCTAATCTGAAAAGTCCAAGGTTATCGTAACCGAGTCCCGACCGACTGTGCGCCCAGCATGTGGCGTGAACATACACTTGAGACTCGGACCTTTATCTCCAGTGATTCTAGACTTCCGTTTCGCTTAAAAGGAGAACCTCTGCCAGTGTGGTCGGCCTTGGCCCACTAACGAAAGTATTGTTCAATAATGTATCCGCCAAGCACAGATCATGACTCTTTGGGCCCGCGATGCTTCTTTTTGCAATCCTTGGGAGTCGAAGTCTCCGAAGCGCATTCCTAAAAGCAGAAGACTTGTTAGGACAGCTGTTCGTTTTACGAGACAAATTGTCAGGTAAGCTGTATTTTCATCCTTCCGGCGGAGAGACCTCAGCAGCAGTAAGAAATGAAAGTCCTTGTAGCTATCACATGGTCAAGCATGAGTCGAGACTCGCTGAAGTAAATTTTGAATTGTGTCGGTAGGGAACACTGCTCTTTTCTGGGCGTTGCTCAAGACAGACGCCATCCGGGGATGGTGACTCTCAATCACGCGTACTGAATCATCACGTGAACGGGGAGAGGTTTTTTGCAACTTACGTTTGTCTATCATGCCTCCGCGCAAGTTTCAAGTTAATGAACGCGCTTTACCATTTGACGTAGGTTTCATTCACCATAAACATTGATGTTACTTCTTGTCTCCTCAGCTGGTAGCTTCAGATCAACCTGTCTACCTTATTACCAGCGAATCCAAAAGCTGCGGAGTACCGCTCTGCGCTGTCAGCGAAGTCTGGATAGATGCTGCCAGCAACGCTGCAAGTCGAGACAATTTTCGCCGACATATGCAGAAACATGGCGGCCAGCTTAGAGTCACTAGTAAGTTGTTGGGCTCTAATAAAGTGGACCAATCTCACACGCTTCTACAGCTCTCACAGCAGATGAGCTCAACAAAGCCTGTGAAGCTCAACATAAGAGACCTTTAGGTCCACATGTCCACATCTGTCCGGGCACCGCATCCAACACACACAATTTTCTTCGCCATCGCATTAACTACGCAATCACACTACATACCATGAGACAAAAGGCAGGCAAGGAATATATTCGTCAGACAGATGGCCCCGACGAGAAGTGGCCATTCCCGGATTCAGAAGCCGAATATCTTTTTCCTTGGACACGAAAAAAAGTGGATGCGAAGACTACAATGGATGAGGACAGGACATTTGCACTCTCGGCAACAGGCCGCATGTATGCGCGGACGGTGAGTCATCTACCTTTCATCATGTAAAGAGGTCTTATGACTCCTGAGGCTGTTCTTTTTGATGTCGTCTCTGATTTCATGGCATCTGACCGGTCGAGCGCCCCTATCGAGGTATTGCGCAAAACTCTCCAAGACCTCAAAAAAGATAATCCCAACTACCATCACATACTGATGGGCTCCTCTTCCAAGGATAAGGAGCTTGCAGCTTGTATGGAAAAGAAGGCTCCCTTGGAAGCTGACATCATGGATACCACATAGTTCGATTTCTGTTATATAAAGAATCATTTCAGACTTTTAAAATTTCACTTTCTACCTTGGGTTATTTGAGGCAGGCTTAAGACTTTGAGTCAGCAAGTGAATAGATTATTAGAAGTGCTACCAGTAACCCTGAAGAGTTGATATCATGGGTAGAGGAAGCTCTATCAGCTCGAATGGGGGCTGGTACTCGGTAAAAAAGCCTTCAACAGCCATCTTCAATATCTCACTATCGTAAACGAACTGCCGCGCTTTAGAGGCCCAAAGCATCACTTCAGGCCTGGCCATATTATCAACAGAGCTTAGATTACTGAGTTCATGGTTAGAAGCGAAGCGACGCTAGCTGAGTCTCGCACCCGTTATCATGCCAACTGGTGCCAAACAGAGAGTCAAGAGATTCACAAAGAAAGGGAGGGCTATTTCGATCCGCGTATGCGTCCCATTCATGGTCGGAGATTATACTGATAGAGGGAGGCGGTCTATTCTCCGGAAGTGTGAGCAAAGGATGGGATAGAATTCGTGTTCTAGCGTATCTGAGGCGAAAAAGCATCGCCTGGAGTACTCAGATGGGTATGGTATATAGAGAGCGGTAGGAGCCACGCACATCGCGTATATCAGGGTGGGGCGAAAGGCGATAGATACGGACCAAGAACTTCTCTAATTTGTCGGAAAAAGGCTGCTCGTTGGAAGTAGATACAGCATGGTGAAAATATGGAGTGAGAATCCGGAGAAGATTGATTTGGTACGCGCTTAACGGGTTCTCGAGGTAGGCAAGATAGAGAGGGTCATTCCGAAGAGGCCGCTGGAATGGATCGACATCTGAAGGCGGATATAGGTCCGGTGAAACTGAAATCTCGCCATAAAACGGGAGGGTGAAGGCATGGTTTGCCATATTCACGCCAGAAGTGATACTTCGGCCGATCATAGTAGTGTTAGTGCAGCTGGCGGCCGTGGAGGAGGTGGTGTACTCCAAGTTCTGAGGAGGCGGTCACACATTCCCACAGTTCAAGTCGGGGTTTCAAGTTTGTTGTGTGTAATGCGCCTGGGTAACCCGAGTTCTGAAGTATACTGAAGCGTGTCATGTATCTTGAGGATGCGAATGTGCCTGTGGGCCGCGGGAAACGACAGTGACTCCAAAGGTATTAACGGAGATCTGCCGCCTACAACGCGACATAGGCCGTTGAGCCGTCCTGCGAGTTATAAGATGAGGATCCTCGTCAATGCGCCCACGGACATCTCCAAGTGCCGACCACCCGAGGTGCCATCCTGCCGTTTCAAACTCCGAAGTGACCTCTGAAGGTATAGGCTCAAGCTAGTGGAAAATTTGATACCTCAAGATAATAATATCAAAGTCGTACACTCCCGACTCTTCCAGACTTCTTCGACAACAATACAGCATGTGCCGGATTCAATACGGCTGCAGAGGACTACCCATTTGGACTTTAGGGAGATCTGAAGTTGATCATCAATCCCTCGTGATGGGCCTCATGGAATCTGTACTGCGCGCAGCTCCAGAGGAGCCGAGGAGCAGGAGGATCTCAAAATCGGATCTACATGAAATAGGCATCTCGCACGACATTGTGCACCGCTCGAATCCACATAGAATATTGCCAACAGGAATCTAGAGATTCACAAGTCTGCTCAAGATCGTGCGCCACGGCCCCAAGTGTTTGAGCAATGGCACCCTATGATTCGTCAATGGGGTGTCGACGGGAGGTTGACTGGCAATGAGGATGTGCACCGACTCAGCATTCTAGAGCTTAGGTGACGTTACGGCTTAAGAGCGGTCAATACTATACGCAGTTTAAACATGACAGCGAAGAGGTAAATTCCCTTGATGCCCGAGGATGTAGCCCTCACCTGTTCGGTGATGGCTTCAACTAGGGCACTACCACTACTGTAAATGGAACTAGCCACAACGGGAGTATCACTGGTTTTCCGGCTATATTGCTGGGTATCCGAGAAAGGAAAAGAGGAAGGAAAAGGGAGAAAGAGGGAAGCTTCGGTCCGATTTCCGTGATTTCTCGCCACATTTATTACTAGCGGCCCTTGATGGGCATATCCTTGCGCATGGTTCGGCAGGAGGTCGGTGAGGCTTATGACGTGGTGATAGGAATGTTCTGAAGGCTACCTGTTTCCATTGCGCACGTCCCAGTGCATATCTTTTTCCTAAAGGTACAACAATGCTCGCGGCCGCCACCGTCGCCCGCTCGCGTCATTTCTGCTTGGTTTCACAGAATGGATCTCGGGTCGTGAAACTGAGGTGAGGTATTTCAGCGTAACCACATACTACTTCAGTTCGCCGCCATCGCTCGCTCGCGTCGTTTCCGCTTGGAACTTGGCCTGGATCGACCTGAGATGTCTGACTAGGGTCAGCTGCTTGCTGGTCACCTGACCTGTTCATGAGTTTTGGGGTCAGCAGACCCTTCGGCATCTCGCCTTTCCTTTTCCTATGGGGGGGAGAGTCCTTGCTAAACGCAAGGAAACTCGGACGCGTACCACTCATAATGTACACATACAACAGCTACTATTTACTACTCTACTTCGGGAAATGGACGACAGTCTCATGTTGGCGCACCATCAGCACCATAACTTTGAATTTTCCCACACTTTCGACACGGGTTCGTGCGCACCATGATCTATTGTTATTGTTATGGTTGACGGGAGTACCACGCTGATGGCCGCTGCATGATGCTCCATGACCTTGCGACTTAGCAAGGTCCTGGCAAGGTCTTCCCCATGTCTTGATTACATACGAGAACTGTACGAAATATGCGAAAATCGGGCCCGTATTTTCATCGATCGATCTGCTATTCAGTGAGAATCTGGCGTTTTCCATCTGAGTATCGCCTTTGATAGGGAACATGTTATCGAAAATAGGGTGGCATGCACGCGGCAGTGTTTTCTCTAGCTTCTTCGTCAATTTGTGATTCGGGCCTGCATCGCGTATAATCTGTCAGTCCGCTTTAAGCGACTGACTTCCCCTTTCACGAGCCAATGCGCGCGAGTGAGGGCGGCTTACCCGCCCTCGCTCGGCAAGCATTGGCGAGTCAAGCTAACAACAAACCAATCTCAGAATCTTTAACAGAGCTTGATTTGCAAGGTTTTAGCGCCGGAACCGGCGACCTAGTCACAAAACCAATTCCGGGCACTCCGGCCCGAGGTTTACCGAGGGCTGTGCCCTGCGCGGTTCTTTGCTCTTAAAGTTACAACGCTCGCGTACGCCGTTGTATGGAGGCTGCGTAAGTCCTCGACACCAGGCAGCATTTTTTCACTCGTGGTGCTTGACGGCGACGGTCCGCCTTCGCGGCTTTCACCACGTCTTCTTACAACTGAAGGTCGAAACGCAGGGACAAGGCGGCGCCAGCTTTAAGAAGTGATGCCTTCGACACGGCCGTATGTAGGGACTTCGGTTAGCTGGCGTGGCGTCATGACTCAGAGACGCATCCAGCCCTAAATTGTGTGTTATTTCGTTAGTTTATCATTCATTTCCGCTTAACTTGGCATGTTTAGAGAATCCTTCCTCACACCGCGACAACAACGACGCTGATCTCAAACCAGTGCAGGACACTCACGGCCTAAGATTTGGCGCGTCACGTATCATGCTGGTTTCGACCGAGTTCTCACCAAGCGCTGGACGGTCAAGGAGTTTACACGGCTGGCTTGATGCAGACACACGATTGTGAGGTTGACGTGAGTTTAACAGGCTTATCGCGGAAGGCATACGAAGACGCGGTTGACTGTCTGAACGGCTCTCAATGGTCTGTGTAGCGGCATCCGGCCGATACGACTTGATGAAGGCAGGAGTCGTGAAATGTAGAAGGTGTAGAAGGGGTAAGAACCGGTCGGGTATAGTTGATGAATTGGCCGAAATGGACGACGAGGAAACAGCCATGCTCAAAGCTGCGGCGGTCATGTTTGGTGACTTGGTTGATGATCTCGGCCCGCCTTTAAAGGCGTTTACGGTCTGTCCTGTCATTTCCTTCCTTTCAAGTGCGCTTATTCAGGTCTCCAGACGACGTGTGTTACTTCTATCAAGCGACTGCGAGAATCCTTTGTTCATGCGCACAAGGCCGGGAAGGGCTCGGCGTCCCTGGAACCACACGAATTTATGGAACTCATCGAGAGTATCGAGAGATCGTTGATGAGATTTGAGAGCACATCTAATCATGGTGTAATGCGGCTCTACCAGAGGAGCGATCTGAGTGCCAGTCGGATGAGTATATCTTCTCGCATTTCAGCAGCTGGCAGAGGAGATAATTTAGCCTTGACGAGCTCGGATAGCGGAGAGAGCATGTTCTTGGTCTACTTGTACGTGAAGCTTCTTACCTTATTTCGCGACCACTTCGATCTGAGCCTCTTGATAGCTTCCTCTTCACCTTGTTCGCAACAGAACTAACGTCCCTCGAGCACATATACCATTACGAGAAGAATAGGGTTTCATGGTTCAAGCGCTCTGGAGCCCGTGCACGGGATAGATGGAATCAGTTAATGGGCTGGATGAAGAAGCCCAAGGACAAGACTGGACGGCCGGGTCTCAAACGGAAGATATGTAAGACGACTTTTGCTAACTCGCTATTGAGAGATCTGAATATCATTGCAGCGTCCCACCTTCTACCTAACCAACGCCAACGACCAACGTTCCCCAAAGTGCGGCCGCATGCGCCCAACACGGTTCTCACACCTGAGCGAAGCAACTTGACGTATGTTGGGAAGATAAAGTAGATGCTCTGGGCAGCAGGAACACGGATGGCTGAGCGGGATATGAAGTATGCTGTGAAGGCGGGGATGGCGACTGCGCTGCTCGCCAGTCCCGCTTTTTCGATAATATGCGGAAGTGATTCCTAGAGTATCAAGGGGATTGGGCATTAATTTCGTTCTTTGTGGTTATGAGTCCAGACTCCAACTATAGGGGCGGTGAGTAATCGAGTGCGTATTCTGGCTGATTTCTTTGTAGACGAATTTCTTGAGTTTTTATCGTGTGCTTTAGACCTTGTGAGTGTTACTTACTCGTGGTGGTAATGAACGCTTCTGATGATACTTCGAATGTAGGGTCGGCGTTACGATTGCTGCATCTATCTACACGCCCCGTCGCGCTCGCCATATTTGACTTCTTTTTCTCGCTTCCCTGCTTCTACTACCTGGTTACGAAAGCTGCGCATGCATCTGCTGTACGATTTGCTCTACTGACTTATAACTTGACCTGCTTATACTAGTCATTTCCAGTGAACACAAGTTGATGCTCCCTCCATTGTAGCTATAACTCCCGCGAGAAAGATCTTTCGGTGGTGTATGTTGCTTACCATCGGGCGCTAGCTGTGACAGCTGGAGTTTTGTACGCGGCTTTCATTGCTCGATTTTGGTGGCGGGGGAGGCGAGGCGGGAGGGACCGCGCTTAGCCAGTGCGTTTGTTCTGCCGGTGTCTCGTTTCTGATGCCATTTCTTTATCAGGTTCTGTTCGAACATCGGATGGTTGTACACGCGCCTGGTCGCGTCGAATTCTTTTGCACCGAGACGAATGATGATGACGCAGAGGAGACCGAACAGTTGGTGGAGGGTGTTGCGCTCTCGGAGTCTCATCAGAGTGGATTAACGAGGTTGAATAATTCAATTCAGGAGTTCATGGCTATGTAAGTAATCTCGGTTTACTGCTACCGGGCCATGCTCATCGTCGTCAGGGAACTACATTTACAGATCAAGCTCGTCGAGCTGCAGGGCCTACTCGCGCAGACGCAGCATGAGCCTCGGTTGAAGGGACCGTTCTCGGTGAAGCTGTACCGCGGTGTCTTGACGGGCACGATCCTAGATAAGCTGCATAGCATGCGTTGTGTCACGACGCAGGAAGAGTAGTATACCGTAAGTCTCTTTTTGAGATTTAGCGCATCGGAACTAAATCATAGTGTAGAGCGTTCGATACAATTTAATTATACCCGTGAACAAGGAGCGCCATAAAATGGTCACCAACATCGCTTGTACTTAGTAGAACTTGAAATGCACACCAAGATATCATAAACTACTTAGAAATACAACATATAAACAGCTTCAGATAATCCTTGTCACCCTATGGACCTGTACTCCCGTCATACGGATCATGGTTAACAGTATTAGCCTCCCCAGGCACACCGCTTGTGTCCACCTCACAGAAAGAGAATTCTCTTTGAAATTTCGCTTCCACAGATGACAAGGACCCCATCATTTTCTTGCAAGCATTCTCAATGACAGTCCGCGGAGTAATGCTGCCGTCGGTCTGCACTTTAATGAGCAAGTAGGGATGGAGAGGTTGGGGGACTTTATATCCAACGAAAAGGACTTCGGGCATGGAGAGTAGTTGACTGGGCAGTAGTTGCCTAGGCAAGAATAAGAAAGATAGCGACCAAAGGAAAGACCACTTACGCATTACCGAGTGTGTGATCCTGCTTCATGATTTTGAGTGTGGCGGCATTGGGCACCTCTGGGTCTTCGGTGACGAAGACTCTGGTTGAGCGGTGGTTGGCGATCACATACATCTTCAGAGACGGAGAAAGAGGGCATACGGAAGCTCGCCTTCATTGAGAATTAAAGCCTCGGTTCGTTCGGGGGTGTTCATCGAACCTGAGGAAATGGTCAGAAAGTGCGAACAAGTTGGCGGACCGAAGCCAAAAATCATAAAGCCATGCTATGAATGGATGATCATCATCGGGAACTGGAAGTCGGACGTGTTTAATGAATGTTTATAATTATTTTCGAAGGGAAGAGTAAAAGAAGACTTACAAGCCTAAGAACAGGAAGAAATGATCTGTTGAAAGTGGTTAGCAAAGCGAACAACAAAATGCAGAGCAGGTCAGAATAAAGGTGTGATCATTAGCTTTCACAGACAATAAATAAGCCAAAAGGTGACTGAAAGGTCAACAACGAAAAAGCAAAACTCACCGAGATGGTCGAGAACAAGAAGAAGGATGGGTGATCGCTGACACGTGGCCTCTTGCTCTCTCCAGTGTCCACTGCCACTTGCTTCCAAATGTTGCGGGCAAATACGACTGTGCGACCTTGGGCACGTTCAGTTCCGCGGACTTCTACAACACTCTCGCGAACCCTCTTCCCTTATGGCCGGATCGTCAAAAGAGCAAGATTGGCTGAGACCGAAAGTTTGCGAAGAACTGTAGGTAGTGACGTTGTAGGCGCCCTCTTCTATCGCGCTGACGCAAGAACAGGCCCAGCACGACTGGGAGCTGTTGGTGTTGCATGACGGGCCTTCATATGCGAATGGCCTATTGTGCATTCAACCCTCCGCGAATCAACGGACCCCAGGGACAGAAGGACATGCAATGAATAAACTCTTAAAGGACATCATCTCCAGGTTTAACGTCATTGCGGGAAACGAGTCAAGGGCGTTCTAGCGCATACTTTCTTCGGCCCATTTTGAATCCGACGCATAGCTGCACTCCGGGCTGCCAATAGAAAACAAGGCATGTCAAAGACCTAAGACTGCGTGTAATCCATGAGTCGATTACGCGAGAACAAATACGGTTGTTCAGGAAGGTGTGGGTGAATCCAAAGACGGTTTATTTGGAGTGAAACCATTTTGCGGCGTTCTTCTCGGTGAGTGCGCTTTCCCGCCACAGAATGAACGGTGCTTGACTTGTTGGTCGCCAGAGACTCGGCGGTGTGTTTGAGGTCAGAATATATCCGGTGGAATACAGTACAGGAAACTGGCGAAGGCTAGGCAGGGTCCTACACCCAACAAGCTGCAGCTGGTTTCTCCTCCAGACTCGATGGGCTCCTCTGCCTCAGACGACGAGGTCTCCATCGTCTCCGACTTCCTCCAACCTTTTGAGGAGTTAATCGATCTCTACGAAAACGGGCCTAAACCCGTTCCCTTGCTTTAGCCCGATGAACGACGAGGAGATTATCATTCTTGAACGGCAAGATTGCTGTTAGCTGTTGAGAAGGTTCTTGGTAGCAATGAGCTCGAACGGGCTGTAAGGATTCGCTGGGCTCGTATGCGGTTAGATCACGGAGATGAATGCCAATTGTCTTTTTTACCTTTACGCCGCGCCTGGAGACTTCGGACATCTACTCAGGATTATTGGTGCTTGCTGCGAAACCGTTGATTACATACCCATTCTTTTGGTATCGCTGGCCTTCTGGAGTCTGAACATCGACGGCGTTCTGTGCCCCATTCCGCTGGCCACCACCGAGGGTACTCTATTTGCGTTGACGTCTCGTCCGGCTCACCGTCTTATAAATCCTTCTCCGTGTATCCGATTCTCCACCCACCTTTCTCATGTTTCCCTACCTACCTCTAGCCTTTTGAGGCGGCTGGATGCGCTCTCAACCCCGTCGTCGCAGTAAAAGTGCTTTCAGCTGCTGTACACGCTGCTCTCGCGGATGTCCCGCCAGACTCGACGTCAATTTACGTTGACAACAACACGCAGATACAAATCCTGGAGACGATGCTGCAGCTCCCGCAGGCGGACAAGGAGCAGTACGCGGCGTTTATCCGGGACGAACGTGTACTGGTGGTGTTTACGAGCAGTTTGGACGCGATTATACCGATGTGCCAAGATTTCGACCTTATTGGCGACCATGCCGGTGACGAACTGTTCGTCGTGGATGCTACGCGCTCTATGCCATGTATACCATTTTTGACAGACAAATCTGCATTCCTGCAGGCGATGCAGGCGAATCTCTTCTCCAACTCGTCCTGGACGATCCTTTTCTCGATATTGGTCGCGGCAATGGTAAGTTATATTTACAGTTCGAATGCGCCTCCTTCTGACATTGTTGAAGGGTGACTTTCAAATCATCCACGCTGTATACCTCTTGGAGTCTTTTCTGTCCATGCTGATAACATGAAATGCCAACATCGAGATCGTTTTCTTTCACTGTAAGCCACTCGTCCATAAAATGTATTGTTCTTCTGACAACCGCCTCCAGCCACTGTCTACAGTGCGTCCTGGAGCAACATTTTTCACTTATTCATCTCGAGTACTAGCGTGCCAGTTGCTTTTGAAGCATTTCGAACGCCTATCCGTTCCCGTGTATCACTTTAACAGCTTGAAGGACCCGGCCTGGGTCGAACACGAGGCTGAATACAAGGTGAGCAAGCGCCTGAACGAGTGAATTGGTCTTGACTCTTCCAAAGCCAATGTTTGTGTTAATCGCCGATGCTGTCAAGCCTCCGTTGGCGGTGGATACCTCCACTGATCACTATCTTGGATCCCACCGTGGTAGCTACGGCCTTCCGGTGGCACTGCTTAACGGCCTTGAATTTCGAGACTCCAAAGTAAGTGTCTTGTCAGCGGATCCCGTTTTGTCTTGGTTTTGTTAAGCTGATTGTTATAATATTGTAGGTTTTAACCTTTGTTCTTGAACGGCATGCTCCCCTCCTTCAGCGTGGTCTGGCAAACCGATAATATCCAAGCTGTCAGATCTTGCCGCTGCACGGCGCGCGCCATCTGTTTTGCTCGTCCAGCAAAACCTTTCTGATCGCACGGAGCTGCTTATAGCCATCTCTCGCGCCTTTATCCAGTCTCAGGACGGGTCATCTCCGATTCATTGCGTACTTCTTTATGTCTTCATCCTGCACGTCTTCGTATTAGACACCTTGTCTTGGCACGACCGCATCCAGACGCCGCCACGGTTCTCCTCCATTGCGAAGTCTACGTTACGGGGCGACTTCTATCCGACCCTCTTTCTCGTTGATTTGATCAGTAATGATGCGTCGACGTCGTTGGCCTTGGACATGAATATGTTTTGTGCGCTTCTCGCGTATTTACGTGCGGGTGTGGCAGTTGAAGAGGCCGTTTCCCGATCCGTTGTGTCTAAAGTATCCCATGTCTGGGCTTCCTCTGGTGCTGGAGTCGTACCGAACAAAAAGCAATTGTTCGATGAACTGGAGATATTCGAGCCACGGCCTGGGGAGCCGCGCGGTTCGGTCGAGGATCCAAGTACCTCAGCTCTATAACCATTCTCTCTTGATGACATCGTGTCGTCCGTCGATGTAGCCACGATTTCTGTGGATATCGATACTACAATGCCCTCTTTCGACTTTTCGCCCATCTTTGCCGACAGCCGGCATTGGCACAACCAGAACAAGCTCATCATTCTGGTGAAACGGGCTAAAAAACTGTCGTTTTGGGCTCTTCGGTTGAATCAACGGTACATGCGAAGTCTTCACCAACAAGCAGAGATGTTGACGGGTGCTTTGGGTCAAGGTTTGCGGCAGATTATGATTGCGACGGTCGCGACAAGGAAGGATAAGTCCGAGAAGAAGAAGGCCACTCCTCAGCAGGTATGTAGTTGTTCGAGCGATTCCGGAATCGTTACTTACATTTACGTGTTCTCAAGCATGCAAACAAGAACGGCAAAACAAAGCCACTCACCAAAATGGAGAGGATGAAGCTTGAGATTGCCGAGGCGAAGGGGAACGAGCAGGACAATAGCAGCCGTCTGTGGCTCCGGAAGTATCTCAGGGATCACAAGGATGACAATATTACGGCCAAACTCGCGTCTTTCGACAACGTCCTGCGTTGTTCGCTTTGCTGAGCTTTGGCTCAGTGTCGAGGGACAGTTCTATGAACTGCACCTCGAAGTATGTGCATGGATCGATCTTCCGGAACGCGACTCTGCTTGCACTCGCGACGACTTCACTGTCTCAATTATGCGGCTCAGTAGCAAGATCATCGACTTTTGCCCTCTTTCCCCAGAAAGAGCAGCCGTCGTCTTGGACGTGCTCGCGGTCTTGCGCTTTTCGGAGGATATACCTCAGATGGTGTCCGTAGTCCAACATACGTCCCCGTCTCCACTGGCCTTCAAGTTCGTCAAGGTGATGAAGTCGAGTCGACCGCTGTATGCCTGGATGCGGATTACAGAGCATCCTATTCGATGGCAGCTGCGCCTCTTCGGTCCTTACATGGATCGTAGTATGGACGGCGCTCTGGACGCGAGGGTTGATTCAACCCTGATGGCTGACAGAGGAAGGCGTTGGATTGTATCGACGTTTCAAAGCATTCTGTCCTTGTTGTTGGTTAGTTGCCAAACCGAGTTTAAAATTTAACATTATATCTGTTGTTTAACGCTGACCAGTGCCGGCGAGACCTTTGTCTCCTTTCACGCAATGGAGAAAGTTCTGAGAGATTCGGACGACGGGATAATTGTGTATATCGCGCCCACCAAGGCCCTTGTGAACCAGATCATCGCCGAAATCTATGCTCGCTTTAGCAAGAAGCTTGAGTAAGGTGGGGTGCTTAAATTTGAGCTTCGTCTTATGGCTCACTGTCTTTGACCAGGGACATTGTGGGCCATCCATACTCGAGACTACCGCGTCAACGATCCACAGAACTGTCAGACCCTCGTGACAGTTCCCGAAGTTTTGACTATCATGTTGTTGTCGCCACCATTGGCCTCGAAATGGACACCGCGTATGAAGAGGTCGGTGTTCCTGTCTTGGAAGATCAGTGTTCTTGACTCATCTCTCCTTCTAGGATTATCCTCGACGAAATCCATACGATTGGACAGCAAGATGGCGGCGCTGTGTGGGAGCAGATTCTTTTACTGGCACCTAGTCCGTTTATGTACGTCCTTTCTATGTGCACTTACAATCATCTCATGTGGTCTTCAAAGAGCGGTCTATCGGGGACTGTGGCTTCGCCCGACGGATTCAACGATTGGCTAGCATCCTTGGCGAAGGCACATGGCTGGAACCATTCGTTCATCCAGCACAAACATTGTTATTCGCATCTCCCAAAGTTCTACTATCGACTCCATAACATGAAAAACGTCGCAGTGTTTCGCGATTTGCATGCTTCTCAGACGACTGACCGATTGCGGTTTTTGCATCCCATCTCGATGCTGTCGTTTCAAGTCGGGCGTAAAACTCTCCCGGATGATCTGGCTCTTGAACCTGCAGAGACGCTTTCTCTCTTTGATGTCATCGCCAAGCAGAGAGCGGCTGCACCTAACTTGATTGCCAGCCTCGATCCCGTCACGTTCTTCGGGTTCAGAGGGATGCAGATTACTCAGGCAGAGCGACATCCTGCGGTATGAACACGAGCTCAAGCAGCTTCTATCCATGGATACAATGAACGACGTGACAGCTGCACTCGACGTCGATGAGATTGTTGACGACCTTACCGACAACGACGTCCTTTAGGCAGATCCAAAATCGAAAGACATTAATGCCGGATTTTTACCTCTTGCTGTCGATCTTCATAACCGTCAGCTCCTGGTACGTTCGTTCTTCACATCGACATAAAGTTTGTAGTCGTCTAACTTGAAGTATCAGCCAGCCATCTTCTTCAACTTTGACCGGTCTGCGTGCGAGGCCATAGCCCACAATCTTCTTCGAAGACTGGTTGAGGCTGAAACGGCTTGGAAGAACGAAAGCCCTGTTTGGAACCGGAAGGTCTCTCAATGGCAGGCGTGGAAGAATAGCGAGAAGACGAGGAAGAGGGAAGAGGACAGAGCGACGAGAGCCCGCAAGAAGGATCCTGATGACCAACCGGACGATGCGAACGAAAGACGTACATGGGAGAGCACCTTCGACCCCGATGCGCCACTTCCCGACTTTTGGTTTGCGGGACTGTACTCAAGTAGCGACTTGGACGAGCAGATCAAGGAGGAGCTTTGGAGGTTTGATAAGAACTCGTGGCTAATTCAGGCGCTATGTCGTGGAATTTCGGTCCATCATGTTGGTATGAACAAGCGCTATCGAAGCTTGATTAAAAGGTACGTCCTTCGGTTAACGTACACCTGTTAGTACTTATGTCGCGCTCGCAGTCTATTTTGTCGTGGTATTGTTCGCATCATGATATCTACCGGTACCCTTGCTCTAGGTATCAACGCGCCAGCAAGACATCCGTGTTCTGTGGCGACGATATGCTGTGTATTGTCTAGCATTGCGAGTCTAATCATAACTATCCTAGTATCATCAATGTGCTGGACGAGCAGGCCGTCGTGGGTATGATCTTTTGGGCAACGTCGTATTCTATGGGCTTCCCATCGACCGAGTACACCGACTGGTTCTCTCCAAGCTACCGTCCCTGGGCGGCACCTTCCCTTCGACAGCGACACTGACGCTTCGATTGTTGAACCTCCTCCACGGATCCGACGATGCGTCTTATGCGATCAAGAATATCATGCAGCTACCGCAGATAAGCTTTGGGTTGAGTACGGGTAGAAGTCAGCTCCAGCAGCACCTGCGCTTTAACATTGAATACCTTCGCCGTGCTCGTCTTATTGATCAAAGCGGCGCACCTATTAATCTGTCAGCGATTTGCGCTCATCTCTATGTAAGTTCTTTCAGAGAATTCGCCAAAAGCCCGCGAGAACTCACATTGTTCTTTACAGTACACCGAGCCGAGCAACTTCGCGTTGGTTAATCTTCTCCATCACAGTATTCTACGTCGTATTTCCGAGGAAGTCGATCCGGAGCGCGAGTTCATTTGCCTCATGAGCCATCTCTTTGGTCGAAGATACCTCCCTAGTACGCTGTCAGGCAGCGAAGAGCTCATTGAGCTGAAGCAGACATACCCGTCGATGAAAGAACTCCCACGACTGCGCGAGGATGTACGCAGCCTCCTTGTCAAGCACGACGAGGAAGTCCGCCGTATTTTCCGCAGCTACGTTATGACCTACGTCGTCCAATACGCCGATGAGCTAGGCAGTGACGACACGCTCCCATTCAGCGCAACACAGTATCCCGGCTCCTCCACCGATACGAGCTTTTTCGTCGCCCGCTTCTGTAAGACGGCACACTGCGCTCTCGTCCGCTCCCTTTTCGTAGCCAACTCGGGATATAGAGATACCTTGGAGAGCATCGAGGAGCTGACGCGTACAGCGCATAGTGGCATTCATCTTATCCCCAATATGTGCCTGTATACCGCCCAAGGAGAGGGCGAGACACGTTGAACGCGTACCTGCTCGACTTTTACATCCATGAACAGGACAAGACTCTTGCTGTTGCGAATGGTATTAGGAAGGGCGATCTCTGGTTCCTGCTGCAGGATTTCATGCCTACGCTTTTGACTGTGAAAGCCTCGCTTGAGCAGTATTTGACGAGGATAGCGTTGGGGTCAAGTGAGAAGTCGGAGGATGTTATGGTGGTTGGTGCGGATTTGGCGGAGATGGATAATGATTCTGAGGATGGAGATGAGTTCTCGAGGCCCGAGTATGTGTCAGATGAGGATTGGCGCATCTATGTCGTTGTGAAGAACGCGACTGCGCAGGTAGGCTTGTCAGATTCAGACATGGAACGCCTACGTAGCGTAATCTCTTTCGCTTGGGCTGATGGAAGATTGGAGTCGTATGCAGGTCTACCATGTTTTCTGTGAGAACAAAAACATCGCAGAATGCGACCGCTGCCCCGCTCCAGCATTATTCATCTCAGCTTTTGTTGCAACTCTAATGGGGTCTCACGCTGGCTCGACCATCGCGAGCCACCTATACGCCGTGCGCATGGCACATTGTTGATACACAAAGCGTTGATGGATTGCGGTTGGGAGCCTCTTCAGTGTCATGGGATTCGAATTGGCTCAACGTTGGAGTTCCTGTTGAGGAACACTCACGTCGTTAAAGTTATCGGTCGTTTGGCGAGCGATGCCTTTGTTTTATACTTATGGAAACATGCGGCTATCTTAGTGTATATGCAGGGTACACTAGAACTTTGTTAGATATACTATGCCGCCAGTTCACAAGCCTTCGTTAATCCTGTGAGAGTCGGATATCCCTACTTGGCTACCATTACCGCTGTCTTTCATGTCGTCTTTCCGTCTCGCAAGGAAATCACGTGTAAGCAAAGAACTGGGTTTCGGCCGGATTGAGCCTCTTACTACCTCCCACGATGATGAACACTCGTCTGTTCAAACTGAAGCGCCGCAAGGCTATGCACGATAGTGGCTTTGGGAAGTCTAAATATCACCGACAGCCAGTAGGGCGTTCTTCTCCAAACGTTACTATCGAGGATTGGGGGCGGATGCGAACCGAGACACACCAACGAGGCAGTCAAGGTCAAATTATTACTCAAAATGGTCCGATATTCGATAGCAACCTGAATCTCTTCGGTCCGTTAAGCGACGAAGATGATATTACCATGGGCCCTGCTGAGGAGGACGACGATGACGAAGACGATCTTTACTCCGATGACGACGAAATCATCCTAGAATATATGCACCCCGTTGAGCCCCAAGATGGTCTCGATACATCAGTGAATGTGGCACAAAAGCGCGCTGTTCCTCGAGGACAGACCAAGGGCAAGGTATGTCTACCAATCTGTAGCTATCTGCTTTAAGCTCACTTATACATAGCTGAGAGCCATGGATGTTTGGGCGGGGCGTGTGGGTGGTCGAAATTTCTCACAGGATTTCATGGATGAGATTTTGCGCCTTAAGGGCCGGGGCCATGCGCAGACGACCCGATGCATCACATGCAGAACAGCACTGCAGCCATCGTTTCACTGCAGGGAGTGTTCCGGGCCTGGTTTACATTGTCACGATTGTATTCTATCACTCCACGCCATGAAACCTCTACACATCATTGAGGTTTGTGTGCTAATTCTAGTGTCTGAATAGTTGCCGCTCACTGTTCACAGCGCTGGATAGGCACTCGCTTCTTGAAAATTCCTTTGATTCGTTTAGGCTTAAAGGTGTTACTCGGACATGAAGACGGCTCCAAGTGTCTGAACCGAGAATCAGACTCTCATCCTCTGGTTGTCATGCATAGCAATGGCATCCATACAGTGGCAGTCAAGTACTGTAATTGCCTTGAAACAGTTCCACATTTCCGCCAGCTCTTACGATTTGGATGGTATCCAGCAACTGTATTCATCCCAGCCACCTGCTGTACACTGGACGTCCTTGATCTCTTTCAAGCTTCCACCTTCAATGGCAAAATATCAGCATACAGCTTCTATAAGACTCTTGTTTATCGGACCGACGCTTTAGGCATTGACGTTCCAAAGGTACTCTTTCCACATTCAGAATCAAGGTATTCTAGCATTGAAACAGATCTGTTATTCTTATAGAAACGTTATCAGCCTTTTTTGCGAGTGATTCGGCAATATCGACATATATTGCTGATGATGAGGGGAGGCAAGGGTTTTCAGTTAAATGGAGCTTCCCATATTGAGCCAGGAGAGCTTGCGTTAGTTTGCCCAGCTTGTCCCATTCCGGATGTCAATCTACCTAAAAACTGGGAGGTATTACCAGATCAGTCAGTTTTCTTATGAATCTTCTTAAAATGCACTCTGATATGGAATGATGTTGACAGATATTATTTTCAAAAGTTGCTGAGTGTTGATGCCTGCTTTCGCTTCGTAAACTGCTTTCGGTCTAATCAGTCCACGGATCCCTCATTGCATCCCAATGGCGCTTACATGCTTGAGGATCATGGAGAATATGGGGATCATGTGTTAAAACATGCATCTCAAGCAGATGCAAGTGCTTACAGATTGCATTTTCACTTACTTATAAATTCTCTATTTAGATGAGTACATGCAGCGGCTTCAAAGCCCTAGCACATGCTGATTCGAAACCAAGTACCGGACTCAGATCAACTGGAGTGATAGCTGCTATTTGTGCAAGGCATGAGATGATATGTCCTGAGGGTGTAGGAAACTTACAGAAAGGTGAACGGTATTGTAACTCAGACTATGTGGCAGCTTCTGCACTTAAGAAGCTACATCGCCTGCGCCGCATCCTCTTCTGCTATGACATTGTTTGTCAGTGGATTAAAGGTTTTGAAGATCGTATGGAGGACTTACCCGAGCATCTGCATCTGCCGCCGACTATGGTACATGGGTCTGCAATACCCAAGGCACATTGTCCTATGCACAAGTACCAGTGTCAGGCAAACTTTGGGATGGGGATACAGCCGGGTGTGGGACGAACAGATGGAGAGGCTATAGAACGAGTATGGGCTTTTGTGCGTATGTGCGCTGCCAGTCTTAAAGAAATGGGTCCTGGTTCTCGCTCAGACACTCTTGATGACCATTTTGGTTATCTAAACTGGTGCAAGCTTATTTCTATGGGTAATGGCATTCTACATATCCCTTCTAGTACTAATAAATATCATCACTAGGCTCTACATTTATGAAACGTCTTATAGTTGCCCAAGCTCAAAGTGTCAAACAAGCATCCTTACACCAAGACTTCACGGCGCACCTACCTCCGCGGATTATACAAGGCTGGACGCAGCGCATACTAGCATGGGAGGCTGAACGGATGAAAACGTACTCGCAGCAGAACCTAGACATCGAGAATCCTTACATACCAAATGTAAAACGTATGTTTTCTCCTGCAGGGTGTATAAGCCACTCATTGTCACAATTGCAGATGAGAGCTATGCAGCTCTAAGGAACCGTCTCCTTGAAGAGGAACGGCAGGCTGTACGTCGCGGTGCCATCCCACTGGATGATACCAGTATCACTGGTTGTCTATCTGCGGCGTTCGGCATTGAAGAACTTCAGTTTGTTTTTATTACTTCTTTCAGTCAGCATACTTATGTTGTCCACCAGACAGAAGTTACGCCGCCTAACTGATGGTGAAGGTGAATTAACCCAGCAAGAGGCTACAACCATTCACCGAAAACGCACCGATTTGACCAAACGGATACGACTTTTCAGAGCGATTCAGATGGTCTATATCCCAGGTGCCAAGGCTCGATTACAAGCTGAGACAGTGTCTCGCAGTGTTGCACTAGATGTTGAGGACCAGAAGTTATGGCTACCATCCGATTTTCCAGCCGGCGAGGTCCGAGACACCGCGTGTAAAGAGGACATTGTCGCGAAGGAGATACTGCTTCGAATTGCGCTGTGTCATGATGCTTTGGAGGATATTCGTGACTCTGAGCGCACACTGCGTGCACTTTTTATCCACAGAACATATGACACAGAGGGTCAGGGCGCCAGGACACGGGCGCAGACAACCATTGCTACCCAAAGGGCCCGCTCATCCTTTGCTGTAGACAAGTACCGCCTTTGTAGACGCGCGCTGGAGAGATTAGCGCCTCAAGGCACCTGGGCAGTTGAGTTGCAGCCTCTTTTGGATGCGGATGTCATCAATATGAAAGGCTCCCATTTTTCTATCGATGTATTAATGCCCGTTGGTCAGGGTGGGGCTGAAATGTCCTGGCTGTGGACGAACGAGACTTATTCGGGCAAGGAAGATGATGTAGTTGAAGGTAAAACACTCACTCCTAGTTGGACAAGCAGCTCAATAATTACTTTCAAGGTGCTCGGGTCGAATGGCTCAAGAGTAGAGCTCGTGCGGGAAGATGGACTGAGGAAGTGAAGTTTCTGGAGGAAGAGATGAGGCGTGTGCGTGAGACACTGGAAGCTAAAGCTGAATGGTGGGAGGCTCATCAAGACGCTGAAGACAATGAACTGCCAGACGCAATCAAGGAAGGTATTAGAGCGTATAGCTTGCAGCAAGCTGCAGTTCAACGCAAACTGCTTACTTCATTTAAGGCTACATGGGAGGCGGGGGGGGTTGATTGCAACGACATTATGGCTGAGGAGACTGAATGGAATGAGTTCCACGACCCTGAGGAGGGTGGAGAAAGTGAGGATGAGACTTTTGTTGATGGTGGTGAAAACAATATCATAGTCAGTACAGAATGATATGGAGTCAGTATTAAATAAATAAGTAAACAATACTCAATGCTACACTCATTGTTTAAGAGATTTGGGGAGGGCAGGCTGGGCTAGGCTTTTTAACATGCAACTCAGATGTTGTAAATATCTGTAGTATGTACGTCGCTAGGTCAAGAAACAGCAGCCACTGTCTATCCGCGCCTGCTTGAGTTACCATTAACTTCTTTACTCTCCCGAACTGTGCACTGTTGGCAGGCCATATCATTGATGGGCGGTACTAAGGTATCGTCGGATATTCACGAGTGGGAATTTTAATAGGGCGACGCAGGAAAGACACTATTCTTCAGTAGGGATCCGAACCGTAACCGTATACGGTTACGGCCGTATACTTTACGGTGCACTACGGTCTGGAGCCGTCCCGGACCCGTAACCGTAAAGGCGCGTTCAAGACCACTTACGGTACGGTTACGGGTGACCGTTACGGCGTTCATACGAGTAGGGAATTGGACTCTGGAGGCTGTGATATGCGGTCCAGACGATGAAGATTAGTTGGCGCCAGCGATCTGAGGCAAAGAGAGGGACGTGGCACGGTTACGGCGCACTGTGGGGCACGATTCGGTGACGCCACACAAGTACGGGCACCTGTCACCCGTAACCCGTACCGGTCCCGTAACCGTATGGGGGCATATCGCCAACGCATACGGGACGGTACGGGTACCCGTATAACCCGTAACCGTAAGCCGTATTGTACGGTTACGGTGCGGATCCCTATTCTTCAGTGAGAGGCAAAGAAATGTTGTGATTGAGATATACCGTATTCATAGTTGTATCAAATTTCAGAGCTCTAGAGGCTAGCATATTGCATCTTGGCAGTACAAAGGAGATCTGTTGGGAGAACTAATGGTTCGGGAAGAGACCAAGCGGAATGGCGATGAATGAATCTGCTTCGATGCTCTCAATGTAGTGAAGTGTAAATAGTACCGCGAACTATAGAAGAAAGGAAAGGTAAAACACATATACTAAGTAAGCATAAGTGACCTCAGTGGCGGTCATGAATCAGCGGCAGCGAGTCGGGAGAGAACCTGTGAACATGTCTGCAAGTGCATCGTGCTGGGATTGATAGAGGTATCGGGATGTAGAAGAGATCCAACTCGATCCCAACAGTAGCCGTCCGAAAGCCGCTGGTCAGAGCTTAAGTAACTGGCCTGAGGGGAGATGTATGAGACCCCAGGCAATACACTTCGTGAAGACGGAACGGGGCTCAGATGCGAGTGATAGGACTTTGGCATCTGGCGGTTCATTGCTGGGACTGGATAAAATGACGAGGCAGGCGAGCTGGGACGTCGGAGTAGGCCCGTATCTGATGCAGACTGTAATGGCATGAACGAGCCGAGGGTAGCTGGTGTGCGGGAACTTCTTCCGCCCTTCATATTTGGTGCCGAGCGTGATGGCACGGTCGAAGCTGTGGTAGCTGGTGAGAGTGAACGGGCACGCGTCGAGTCGGGGGAACTGGACGAGTCCCGGCTGCCACGCATAGTTAGTGCGCCATTGAGACTTCCGGCCTTGGGCTTGTCCCTTCCAGTTGGCCCTTTGCCAAGCAAAGGTCGATTCGCCTGGCGCAGGTTGAGTGCCTGGCGCAGACAGTTATTCTCCTCTTCGAGCTCAGTGATTCTTTCTTCCAAAGCCTAACCCCAGTGAAGAAATGAAACTGAGCAAAATTTGATACTCCATAAAGACGAATGACGCACCTGCAAATGGGCAGAGCGTCGCGCACGGAAGGCTCGCTGAACGTCGCGCGCACGGCTGGGGGGGAGGTTGTCGTTGATCTTGCGACCGCGCTTAGGCATGAGAGCAGAAATGGTGGAAGTAACCTTGTACAGTATGTAACGTTTTTTTTAGTCCGCTAAGTTCAATAAGAAGCAAGGAAGCGCGTGCGGAAGCCGTCATTCCCAAAAGGGCAGGCGCAAGACAGCTGGAAGTGCAACCAAGAAGCAGCCTCAAACTCCAATCGGGGATGATACTGAGGACATAATTACTGCACCCAGTCAAGCCGGTGGCGGATACTAAAGCATCCGAGGATTACGAACGGTTGCTTGTTCTGACGAGACGCACGAATCGCTCAAAGCAGTTCAATGGATATGACGGGTAAAGGTCAACCAGCTAGAACAAAGTCACAACATATTAACACAGAGCCGGGAGAACACATATTTAGTACAGTACGTACCGTCGTGGCATTCGACCTAGGACTCTTTGTACCGATACCTGTTCAACATCGCTGTTCCTGTTTAAGTTTGTCTGCTGGCTGTATTGCGGCAAAGGCCGTGGCAATTGCCGAATGACCTTGACTCCGTAACCCTTTCTTTTTAACGCCAACATACATATAGTTGAGTACTTTCAAGGGTCTCCGCCCCGAGCTAGTTAAGTTCCGGGGACTTGTCAATTAGACCTCCGTGGATCGTGCCTTACGACGGCTTCTAGGTCTCTTCGGCCGTGGAGTCCACTCCGAGGCGAGATTAAGCATCCTCGATTCGGAGTCAAAATGCGGTGCGCCTGCTGCCCAGCATTTGTGATATGGACCATGCTTTTGACCTGTTAACGTCTCATCAATGCGGCGCGATAGGTCGTACTCGATGTGATGAAGCGGCCGCCGCTGGAATGACTGTCTAAACACCGAGTACCGCGAGGTGTAGAGTATGCCTACGGGAGACTAGAATGACTGGCCTTTGTTCTTCAACTTAACAACCACCATCTCCCGATGGTTAAAACATTCTGGAGTCAAACTGCCCGAGTGGGACAAAATCTTTCTCGAGAAACACCGTCCTGAGCTATCTGCGCGCGACGTGCGCCATGTGCGACTCCAGGAAGCCAACGCGGGTGCAACGCAGCCATGATGAAGACGAAACACGCCAAGTCGGCTTAGGCATAACAGTTCGCGCAGGTGCTCAGTTATAGGAATCTCCAGGATGATTTGCTGATCATTGACCTTGCAGATCACAAAGCGTCATACAAGAAGACTATCGAGTTGGTGGAAGGGTTGAGGAAAGAGATCGAAAGCATAAGAGGCGAGAAACGCCGACCTGAGGGATAGATTGGACGACGCCGAAGTTAACGAGTATGCTAACAAGCAAAGACGAACCGGGCGTACGTTTATCTTCGGAGTCTCGTGCTGTAGAGCGTGAGTTCGTTTTGCCCATCCACGGCCAACCTTTGTCTAGATTGGAAGCAAAAGTCGCTGAACCACAAAAAAAGTGGAAGAACTTCAAACAAGCTATGCTTGACAAACCGCTGCCTCTGACGTTCCCACTACAATCTCCTTGACACCGTCTGATAAAATCAATGGACCACATCAATTACTGCAAGAAACTCTGACTCTGAAACTGAAGACGTGTATGTTTTCATTTGCTCTTGTAACCATGATCTCACATGTCGACAGTCTCCAGTCCAATACAAACACCAATAGCGCGTTGACGAGCATCCAGTCCAATAAGAAAGAAGATCTGCCCTTACCTTGATAGGTGTACTCCTCGGCCACGAACTAGGCAAACCCGCCTCCGTCTTGGTTCCTATTCTCCGAAACAACAAGGTTATTCCGCGTTGGAGGAGCTATAGGATATGCTCAACAACTTATCAGCTGGGGTGATTGCGAATGCTGCTGAACCTTCGCGACTGACGACAGATGATGTTCACGTGTTGAAGCATCAGCTCGATAAACTCATACTGCAAACGGCGCTCATGAATTGTACACGTCGTGAGCACTATGCTTTACTTTTACTTATCCTGACTCTGATTTAGAACTCACGTACATTCGTCACCAATGGGGAACGTTTAACTTCAAACCCATCGTTTATCATAGATACGCTCTTGATTTCTCCAGGACCACGGCCTTGATTAACAGGGAGGCGACTAGTATCGGTGATAACTGACAAGGAGAAGTCGTAAGATCACGTACTATTTCAAGCTTGGAAATGAAATCACTCAGGATTGTAAGTATTCTTGAATCAAACCTAACGCGTTTTCAACAGTCAAACCACGTGGTCTATCTACTCTCTGCTGCGTAGGCTCGCCGCGAATGAACAAGGCATCCTATGCACTATTCTTCAACCCTCCGCTATCCTCTTCCAATCTTTCGACCAGCTTCTTTTCCTCGCTCACGGCGGTCAGACTATTTACTCTGTCTAATTGACTACTTCAAATGGAACGGTGTTCCCACATGTTCTCATGCTTTGTCCAGATGTGGAAGATGAGCAACAAGTTCGTTGAGGTCAAAGAGGAGCTTTAGCGGAAGAGGTTGTGGCTCACAAAGGGGGTGAAATAACAATGTGCGCATTTCCTTATATTATTATTCTTGTCCCCTTGCTGGTTGCCTCTGACTCGCCACGCTTTCCAACGGCCCACCCCGTTTATGCATTTCCATTTCATGACATGGGGTGCCCTCATTGATGCATACTAGTTCCTTTTGCTACCCAATTCGCTATTCCCGGTGTCGGGAAGGACCTCGTTCATAAGACTGAGTTTGGTAAGGGCTCTCGCCTTTTCATTCGTTGGACGTTGCATTCCTTTTGTCGCGTAGTTTTCTCATGACCGTTTCCAGGTCAATTATGGACTCAAGCTTTTGGAAAACGGTTACCTGCCTGGAAACGATGCCGGAAAGTCGTCCAAGAAGCCCAGCAAGAAACTGAGGACCACACCCACTGATTTAGAGCAAGGAAGCGAAGATCAAGGTTGTTCCGCTGATCCAGCAGCTGCAATCTCGCTAGTGGGCGGAATCTTCCAGAAATGTGAGGCATTACTTGCTTCACAATGGGCAGTCGGACGACCTGGAGGATATGATGGCGGCTGGTGACGGCAAGAGTGATGCAGGCCTGGATGAAGATGATGAGCCTGATTTAAATGACTATATCAGACTATGTAGGGCAGTTGTATGCATATTCATATGATGTTCATGTTGTTGTATACGTAAATAGTGTTCTGTTATAGTTTGTTTTTTATTGTCAACTCGTACTCGTAGTTCACCCTTCCCGATTGGGACCCACCAAGCAGAACCAAAGGACGCACCTCGCACTAGTGTTGCCGCAAGTCCGAAGAAACTCGAACCCTGAGCTCAACTCGACGAGGCGAGTCGAGTTCTGAACTGCCACATTAAGTTCGGCACTTGATCGATGGTCGGAGCCCTAATATTGATAGTCTCTTTCTACTACTACCACCGACGTAGCTTTACTTGATCATCGTTATCGTTATTTTGACTACACTACTGTGGGGGACAAGATGACGATCGCTGAAAATTTCCACCGTCTCTTTATACTATTCCTGGGTTCTATGACCGGCTCATCCGATGAATTGTTGTCGATGATCAGGTATGTTTCAATCACATTTTCATCCTTCTCTTCTCATGTTCACCGTAGTCTGTCCGCGTGGTTGATACACTGGAACTTCGAGAGTTACTGCTTTACGTCGGCCAGAACGTCATTTCTGAGAAGGACCTCCCCCATCGCTCAAAGCTCACCAATCTCATTTTCGAATCCTTTCAAAAGGAGTATATTGCCATGCTCGAACGCGTCAGGAACTCAATCGGACGTGTCTCTTTCACATTGGACATCTGGTCCACTGTTGATCTCCACTCGTATATGGTGATTACGGCGCACTACATGATGTGTTTACCAAACGGTCGTCTCATTCTCCGCTCAGACTTGGTCGCCTTTCACGGCCTAGATGAAAGTCACACCGGCGTCAATATTGCCAAGGTTTTTCTTCAAGTCGCGACAGAAATCGGCTGTATCAACAAGGTATGGCTCTAGATTGCTAGCTGAAGTTTCCGCTGACAGTTTTCTCATTGTAGATTGGCATGACCACGCTCGACCACGCCAGTAACAATAATACCATGATGGAGGAGATGGCTTCCGAACCTGGCAAGCTGGATATTCCCTTCAACATTGAGGGTAATCGAATTCGGTAAGCCTTGAGTTCTCTCAATGGTGGTTAATTATACTTATACATACTACAGATGCTTTCCCCTCAACATAGCCGTCAAGCACGCGCTCAAGAGTATGAGACGACGAGCAATACTCCAATGCACTTGCGCGCGACGTTGTTGGATTGGAACGAACTCTTGTCTCGTAATGCCGTGCTTCTGATGGACGGCGTAAAGAGCTGCATTCGATAATCGTTGAGGGCAATACTAACGGCGGCTGGGGCAAGGAATTGCAGCCTATCGCGCTTCTACAGCTTCTGAAGGACGTTGACACAAGCTGGTCATCAACGTTCCTCATGATTGATCGGTTGTTGGAATTGAATTTGGTGTGTTCAGCTTACTTCATTCAGATGTTCTGATGCTACGCGTTAGCCTGTGAACAAAATGCTTGCTAATCACTCCGACGACTTGGCCGACTTCGCGCTTTCCGATATCGAACTGAACGTGCTCTACGACATCCGTGAATTCCTCGCTTATGTCCATTCCGTCCAGGAGCTCGTATCGGCTGAGCAAACCCCGACATTGTGCATTGTGATTTCCCTTTATGAGCAGCTCATCGAGAACGTCCAGGATGCGAAGGAGGACCTTCCGAAACTCGCTCATGCCCTCGGTGCGGCGATTGGCAAGCTACAAGAGTACTTGACTTACTCCCGGGAGGCCAAGATCTATAATCTCGCCATTGATGTGCTGGTTCTCTTACAATTTAACTCTCTACTTACCGATTGCCAAGTTCTCAACCCGCAAATGAAGCTTGCATGGATCCGCAAGAATTGGAGCACCCAAGACTTCACCACTGCCAGAGATCATGTTCGTAACACGGTAGGATCTCACACCCGTGCTTTATATTTCTACTCACCTGTTATATTGAGTACATGCTTGAATTCCAGCGCTGTGCACGGCAGGCAGGTACTACTTCAAGCTCGGCACCTCCAGCGACGCCAGCAGCGATTCGACGCACAACAACTGCTCCATCCCTACAAATGACACCTGGTCTTCTTCTGCATGAGTGCTCAAGTCTGGATACTCGAAATTTCACCAGCTGGGCAGGAAGACAGCCTCGGTACCCTCCGTATCGAGTCCTTCTGGTCCGACTCTGAGCCCGGAGGAGTGCAGGTAGCGCGATGCTGCTGCGGATGAGCGTATTGTGGAGCTGGAGCTCCAGGAGTATGAGCAAGAGGGTCTGTCGAAGAGAAGGTTCGACTCGGACTATGGGAACCGTCCAACAGCTCGCATCGAACGCAGTGGTTCTGTATTGCTAAAAAGGATGGGAAAATCAGAATCGTTGTCAATCCTGATGACATGAACCGACATACCATCCGTACGACGGGCCAGCCACCTCTTCCCGACCCGTACTGCGAGCACACAGCGGGTTGTACCATCTACACCCAACTTGATCTCCTTTCTGGCTATGACCAGTCCCTGCTTGCAATCAGTTCACGCGATCCCACGACAATCGACACCCACCTAGGCCCAATGCGTCTTACGACGCTTCCGCAAGGGTGGACACTACCGGTCAACATCTTCCAACACGAGACAGAGATCGCCCCAAATTTCATCAATGTGCTCGGTCCTCGTACGTATTATCGTCGTCCAGATGGTACCTATGAGACTCTCCCTGAGAATGATCAAGTTCAGAAGTTTGTATGGGTGCACTTGATGTGCACCCGGCCCACCGCATCCTCCATCGGCTCAAACGCGCTGGCGCGACCGTATCCGCGAAGAATCTCCGAATTGGTGTTCCTGATGTTATTGTCCTTGGACAGTTTTGCGACTTCGACGGTCGACTTCTCGAGTCACTTGCTGTGAACAAAATTCGGTCATGGCCACCTTGTCGAACAAGACGGCGAAGATTCTCGGTGTCGTATGGCCCGTTTCGGCTCCATTGCCTGGTCCGATGTCGAGCAACGTTACTCGCAGGCAAAGCTCGAAATCTGCAGGTTATGGCGTGCTCTCCACGCTATGCGCGTGTACCTGGTCGGACTTGAGCACTTCGCGGTAGAGATGGACGCCAAGTACGTACGTGGAATGTTGAACAATCCCGACATCCACCCCAACGCATCCGTAAACCGTTGGATAGCCGCCATCCTGATGTTCAACTTCGACATCATTCACGTTTCTGCAGATCGCTTCAAAGGCCCGGACGGTCTCTCGCGACGTGAGGCCACCGACGATGCTGGAGATATTCCCGACGAAGAGGCTGAAGATTCGATAGACGATGAGGTTTTAGGCGCAACGGTTTGGGTCGCGTCCTTCCTGCAGAACGAAACGGTCGGAGATGCTATTGTCGGAATGCTCAAAACTGTCAACTCACCAGTCGTATTCTCGTTTACTGCGGCAACAAGCACCACAACAAACGGTCCTCCACAGAAAGACGACACTTGACAGAGTGATCAGCATCTCGACGAGGTCAAGTCCTACTTAACTCACCTCAAAATTCCATCCTCCATTCCCACTGACTGCATCCATGCACTGCAGCAGCGCGCACGCCCCTCCTTCGTCGTCAACGGTTATCTCTTCCGTCAAGACTGCCACGTCGCCACCAACTCGTCATTCCATACGCCGACCGTTTGCTTGTCCTTCGACTGGCCCACGACCAGCTCGGAAATCGTCGAGGGTTTTATCCGGTCCGCCGCCGTATCGCAGTTCGCGGTACCACTTCTGGTGGCCAAACTTAGACGCCGACATCGCTTGGTATCTGAAGACGTGTCATCAGTGTCAACTCGAGTCCGCAGAAAAAGTTCACCTACCTCTCATATTCCACTGGCCTTTTCCATAAGTGCCACATTGACACGATGCACCTCCCAAAAGCGAACGTTTTCCTATTATCACCGGCCGTTGCTTGCTCGGAATTCCGCATGCTGCGATCTGAGACAGGAGAAACTCAATTCATCTTCCAGGAGATCCTGTGATTCTGGGGCGGACTGTCAGAGATTTTCGTCACGGACAATGGCCCACCCATCATCGCCGCCGTCGACTACCTCACGAAAAGTACGGGATGCGACATATCCACATCTCTGCCTACAATCCGCAGGCAAACGGGATCGTTGAAGTCGGACACAGACCCATCCGCGGCGCGCTGAAGAAGTTACGTGAGTGCAAGGACAAGGTGGCCGAAGAAAGCGCACCTTGTATTCTGGGCCGAACGCATCACCACCTCCAGGCGGACTCGCATGTCCCCATTCTACGCCACCCACGGCGTCGAACCCCTCCTACCATTCGACCTCCTCTACGCGATGTTCCTCTTTCCAGAAATCCATGACAAGCTGTCGGACGAAGATCTCCTCTACATGAGAGCCCGACAGCTCGAACGCCACGATAAGGACATTGCTGACCTTGAGAAACGGGACATCGCCAGCCGCTTCCGCTCCATAGGCGACTTCGAACGGCGCTACGCCAACATCATTCATGACTACAACTTCAAGCCCGTGAAATGAAGCACAGTAGCATGCATGCAAACGCCTGGTAAACGCGAGCAGTGAAAAGGCTAGCAAAAACATCAAGTTAGCGAATACAGTGAACAACAGCTAGCTACCTACAGGGCAGTGACTCTTAGGCACGTCATGTCCATCCCGGCTTGGCGGGTGTACATCTAAACATACTGGATAAGTACATAGGTAGTGTATCAACGTAACAGCGAGGATGCTAATGATGCGGAAGGATAACGAGTTAGATTGCGGAGTTCGAAACAAAGATCGGAATCAGAGTGGAACGGACTTGTCAATCAAGCGATTCTTGCCTCTTTCCTGCCACCTGCTCTGCCGCTCCGCTCTTCTCCGGACTCTGCGCCTCCACGGTCTAGGCTCTCACGTTGTCGACTATCGAGCATCTAGGTTCTTGTGAACTCCTTCAGCCCTGACCGACTCGATTTGGTGAGTGACTACATCAGTCTATATAGGCGCACAAGATGTACTCGTATATGGAGGTCGTAGCGCACCTTGTACTTTTTTGGCAATACTGATAACATTTCTTTCCTGCCGTGGCATATTTTGTCAATATAGCCACCTTTTCACCAGACAATACTGGGTCCTCCGGTAAGATATGACTGTTGTTAACTATTTTGTGATTTTTAGATAACAAGATTAGCTCGAATCTAAAGATTTCTACTAATGTAGGACATATGTCTTGAGAAATACCTTAGAGGGGAGGGATTTTCCTGATGAAATCTGCAGCCACTTCATAAGTTCATTCGATGGGAAGGTCGGGCTGTTTCCGAAGGCGAGCAACTTCCCTTTTGATTCAAAGTGTCATTACGACATGTGGCGTTAAGACAATTCCTTGTCGCATACCCTGCTTTCTCCCGTAAGATCGTTCGGGCTCGCCGCTCGGGTAGAAGGGCTCAAGAATGCATATTGTTTGTCACCAAGCTGATTGCCGGCAACTGAAAAAAAAGAGTTACTTTCGACAGTGTCTAGCCGGGAACTCGAATTCTGTATGCTTAAATCCCTCGCTTGCCAACGCTCATTAAAGATTAAGCATACCACGTTTGTGATGTCATATCGACACGGCTGCTTCAAAATGCCAGTCTCAGTGGCGCGTATATATTAAGAGAGAGACAGTATGTATTGCACAAGCCTACTTACGGGGATAACCGTTGTGTATACGCCACATCCGATTCTAGAGACCCCATTCGAAGGCATGTTATGTACTTCTGCGGCATCCCCCGCCGCCTTCGACTTCTTGGCTCTCAAGCGTCGACGATCCGGGAATATAATTACAGACCGCCATTCAAGGTCGGTGCCCGTAACCGTTGGAAGCCTGGTGGCATACCTGAGGGCGCTTGTGAGATGGTCAATGGCAAGAAACAATGTATAGCGGCGTCAAGATACATGATGGGCAATAGTAATACAGCAAGATTAGCATCAAAACCCAAAACCGACATTCAAACCCATGTGCCCCACGCTGTTTTGCGGTTTTGGCAATGGAGTGCCTCGTTTATGTCGACCCCTCCTGGAGCTGATGGGATAGACACACTTGTTCCCTCTTTTAGTGCATTGGCTGAAAGCTTCGGGTCAGCTGTAAAGTTCAAGATGAAAAGTTTCGACATACTGGCAAGCTCCTCCATCCATGGGGCGTCCGCAAGCAATTTTACGACTTCGACAGAAGAAACAGGCGAGGTTTGGAACCTTCTCCGACGTAGAGGACTCGACGCCATGGTGAGAGAGTGAGTGGGGCAGCGACGACTCCTGGAATGGCAGCCCAGAAGATACGCGGTGCAAATCCACAGCAGATTGCGGAGGCGAGCCATGCGACATCTGCGAGATATGTGGAGTGAACTCAGTAAAAGGGGAAGATGGTGGATGAGTGGCGCAATCCCGAGAAGAACTATCGATGTTAGGAGCACGCAATTGAGTGTTGTAGTCATCTTGATAGTCGTATATAAGGCTGCGAGGAATAGAGTAGAGCTCGTGACAAGGAGTAGTCTGCGTCGCAAGATTCATATCAACGATCTTCGCGAAACAGCATCGAAGAACTCACATATGACTTGTCGATGTTCGACGGCGTGCCATGAGGAGCCATCATTGGTATCATGGCACTACTTTGCAGGTAATACCAATCAGTGTATTTTTTAGGACCTCCTGCATACGGCAAAGCCTGAGATGATGACTGGGTAAGGCTTCGCGATAGAGTACATATTACTGACCTGGGCAGGATATCGAGGCTTTGGATTATGGTAGGGCGTTGGTCGTGAAGCTGGTAGGTGTGAAGTATAAGACCCAACGCGATCATATATAGCAGCTCCCAGATCGTATTGGCCGCTGTCGGTAAATGTGGCGGTGGATGAATCATTCCAAGCTGGCGCGTACTGGTCCACGGAGGCCAAAGAAGGGTGCAAACCCACCGCAGTTGAAAATTGGCTGGTTGGAAAGGGGCCTGAGGGAGAGACATAGTCTGACATGGCGGAGGGCGCCGATGAGCAAAGAAATGGGGTCACCGCTCTTTAAGAGGCATGACCAGCCCAAATACGACCGAGTTGGGAGCCCTACTTTTGTTTGCTTCTTTCCCGTAGTGAGATTGACACGTGGGGTGTCCTTATACTTCTACATTTTTGCTTGTCGACTGAGCTAATCAGGATGTGACTCAGTTTTCTGCCGATCCGCAAGTCTTTCATGATGGCCGCTTTTTGCTTGTCGACCGAGCTAATCAGGATGTGACTCGTTTTTCTGCCGATCCGCAAGTCTTTCATGATGGCCGCCACAGTTCGCTCTAGTTGAATAGCCATACCGTGCTATGAGAGAGTCGCAGGTGCGTTATTGAAGAGAATCAGGGAGATGGACAATCATTGCAAAAGAAGAGAACTATGCTGTCATCGGAATCATTGGAATCGACCGAATATCCTCAAGTCGGCGATGAGAATTGAATGGCCGACGATAAAGGCCAGAGATCAAAACTGTAAAGAGTATATATAAGCAGTATTGCTGTGGCTGGCAAGATACTTGAAGCATCAGAAATAATCAGCTCGCTCTGGCTGAGTTTGAGGAACCCAAACATCAAAAAGGGCGGTATGATAGACATGAAGCTTCGTTGAAAGCCCATGGGGTTTTGCATCGTGGCTGCATATGCATCAATTGAAATCTGGCGATACAATTTACTGAACAAGCTCAACAGATTAGGCGGAGTCCAATCGCCAGGAAGGAGGTACCGACACTAGAGTGAGGTTCTCTACGAGTGGTGCAGTACATAAGGGGCATAAAACCGTGTTGGTACGCCATGCATCTCAACCCCAGCGACCAACGTTGCCAACGTTGGTCGCTGACTGGCAGTGAGAACTCTTTGGAAAAGACGCGTGATCCAGAAAAGGACTTCTAGTGTGAGCCTTGATACCGTGCTCAGTCCGTAAGAAGACGAGATATGTCCGCGTCAACGCATACAACAAATGAGGTCAGAGGCGGCGTTCGTTGAAGAGTATAGAACTTCCAACCGAGGCGCCGCTAGTAGGGGTTATGTATCGTTTACGTGTCGGGGAGGACGGCGATAGACTGGTAACTTGTAGCTTTGTAGGGACGGTAGATTCCGAAGCCGAGTCGTTACCCCAGGAAGTAAACCTCAAGCAGCGCACCTGCCGTCTCAATAGCCCGTGAGTACTAATGGCGTATTCTATCCTTGAAAGTGATTTCATACTTCATGTCTACCCACTGCCCTTATCTTGCCATGTGTACGTGTCGCTGAGCCTAAAGGGTTGCATTGGCGTTGAGGTCCTCGAGCGGCTAAGAAACGACCAAAATGTCGCGTCGTATTGTGTACATGTCGTGCGTGTTGTGTGTTGGATGCGGAACATTAGGCGATGATATGGTCGATCGAGAAATCGACTCAACATCAAACCTCGGGCGATGCCAACACGGCATCGCGGTAGCCGCCGACTTCAAGACCTCCCGAATATCGCTTTTACCACGTCTTCTGAGACTAATCTATTTCCAAAGTATTTTCAATCTATACTGTCCATCCTGCGGCATTCCGGGGCACTCCGGCCCGAGGTTTACCGAGGGCTGTGCCCTGGTTTCTTATACTGGGGTGATGAACCAGACGGTCAACAACCGCGGCCAACCCACGTGGCCACCTAACCAGCTCTCGACGCTATTTGCAGTGGTCCA
>QLPD01000556.1:0-55623 GCA_003314085.1 Hymenopellis raphanipes
ACGTTGCTTTGTAAAAGCACCTATTACCAGACGGCTGACCGCACGCAGCCCTCAGAATGATGATTGCGGGCACTAGAGTCTATAAGCTGTGCCCACTCCAATGATACTCTCAATTAATCAATAAAACAAAGTGTCTGCTTCATCGAACCGCATTACAGAACGTTGCTTTGTAAAAGCATCTAGAGAAAGTAGTTAGAAAAATACGATTTTGTATCCTTAGAAAAGCTATTTTACTCAGAATCAATTCTATCTGGAGAAGGTTGCTTTTTCCATCTGAGATGTGATCTCGGAAAACATGATTTTCTGAGAAACTTTCCAATTCGGGAAAATCTGATTTTCTTAGCTCACCTGGCAGCTGAGAAAGGCTGCCTTTCTCATCACATTTCTCAGTGGAGAAAGCTTGATTTTCCGAGGTGACAAAGGCCCTTGGACACCTCCAGACTGTTTTTTCAGCTGAGAAAGGCATCCAAGGACCTTTCTCATGTTAGAAAATCAGGCTTTCTCCGCTGAGATATGTGATGAGAAAGATCGCCTTTTTCAGCTGCCAGGTAAGCTGAGGAAATCAGATTTTCCCGGATTGGAAAGTTTCTGAGAAAATCATGTTTTCTGAGATGACATCTCAGACGAAAAAAGCAACCTTCCCCAGATGGGATTGATTCTGAGTAAATTAGCTTTTCTGAGCATACAAAATCGTATTTTTCTAACTACTTTCTCAGCGCAAAAAATTCAATACCCCAATGTGCTTGTTTCTGTAATGGCGCTCCTTCGTACGGATTCGAGCGATGTAAGCCCTCGCGACGACGCCGTCATGCTACTGGATAGCGAGTGCGTACTTGCAGCGGACGACTTTACCCCGCCTCCACATATACACTCGCACCTGCGCTAACTAGGGCGGTGGGAACCGAATTCATGTTTACATGGCTTGGGCTTCAAGGTGCCACTGTGCCGTTATATCTCTCTCAGCACAGCAGCAAGTCAGAATACTGCTGAAGGTGCATAATGATTATATGGTTTCTTTTCTTTTCTCGTTTATATTATGCAGTATCTGCTCACGTACCTCGAACCCACTATTCGCGACCATCCTCTCCTCATTCCCATTTCTTCCCATGTCCACCACCTTTGCACTTTGTTGAGCTGCAGTTCTTGCTTTGGCAAGTAGCCAGGCCTCACAAATGTGTATCGTGCACGTCGCTAACCCCCGCGCAATTGCTTGGGGGTCGGCAGCGGGCACGAATCTACTGGGTAAGCAGAGGGTAACGAGACACCCGCTACCCTTTCTGCCGAGGGTAACCTGGTGCAAAACCCACACCCGACATGTCGGGTTCGGGTAACGGTTTGCCGACCCGAACCCGCGCTATTCACTAGAACTCTCTCAAGTATTTCTCAATGTCTTCTTCCTCTCAGAAGCATCTCGAAAGGCAGTGAAATGTGCTCTGCACGTACGTTACACAGCTAAATGCCTTTTCAGAAATTAATTATTTAGACAATCAAAATTTTAATTTTAACAAAGTTTCCTAAAAATGCTGTAACAAATTGCCTTTGAAACACAACTATAAAACATCAAGCAAGATTCAAAATATATAGTAAAAGCATGATTAATCTCAAATTTAGTAAATGCTCATCATTACACTAAGTATCAGTATAATAATCCTCAAGAACAACATCATATATATCATCTTCACAACTCAAAGCAGTCTCAGCTTGGATACAAGCATAACAAGACTTACACACAAGCTCTCTTTGCCTCTCCTCCATCCAATGATATAGCATACCCACAAGATGTAGAACCCAAGCAGGAATGAATGCGCATTACGCACATTTTCTGCTACAAAGAGCCTGAAAGCCCAACAGCCCAATACACTAGGCAGAGCCACCACCAAGCATAAGCACATCGTTCCAAGAACCCACAGCAGCATGATGAACATGACCAACCTATACCTAAAGTTCGGCGGGATATACACAAGCGTATAGTCCTGCTTGATATCACGCTTGGCCTTGGCAGCCTCCCTATTCTGGATCGAGATCAACCGAGCAGCATACGCATCGACCGGTGCACCGCGCTCATCGACAGCTGCAGTGGCTCCCACGTCCCTCGGGAGCGCGATACTGTCGATCGCCGGAACACGTCTAAATGAGCCATCCTGCTTCGCACCCGGATCAAGGAAAAACTTGGACGTCCACAACGTCTTGACATCCCATTTCGGAGGCGTCACCTCTTCGACAGGATACCGACCTCCGAAGAAGTACGACGTCAAGCGCAGCTGATGAGCAAGGTACTTCCACACCGCCGTAACAATCTTCTTCACAGTCTTCCTCGGACGGAAGTAGTGTATCGTATATGGCAAAGCAAAGTGGAGGAACAGCAGATCTACGGGAACTTTTGAAAGTGGTTCCCTAGAGAAATGATCAGTCAAATATTCGAACAAAAAAGCACGGCATACATACCTATTCTTCCAACGGAAAGGCAAAATCGATTTGGACCCAATCGACAGAAGCGTAGCAGCACTCGCAGTTGTGAATCCAATAATGAATGTATACATCACGGCGCTCACGAGAATCTTGCGGAGTTGCGTGATAGTTGAACGATCAAGAATATCGCGAATAGGATGCGAGTTTTGATCTTGCGGGTCCTTGACAAACCACATCGCTCCTGGGCGCATAATACTGCGACATCCAGAGAGAAGAACTGCAAAGGAATACCTGCAAACCACGAGTCAAAGCAAACATATGACCACGAACAAAAACCTACATGAACATGGTACCAGCAACCCAATGGTAGAAGGTAGTAGTCATCGGTGCTTGGTACAAGAACACCGTCCGACTCGCAAGGTTCAAAGGCGAGAACAGCCACAACGCGAACAGGTCTAAAACCACACCACATCCAAGCGGGAACAAAACGAGCTCAATCAAAATAAACGCAGCAACCTGCCAAAGCAACATGAGCATTACACACCCACCCAAACAAAAACCAACCTTGAGCACAAGAACATGCTGCCTCAAAAGACTCTTCACCGCCTTGCCTGTCTCCTTATTCCCCACCGCCAGCAGATGCACATACGAAAGCAGAATGAACGCCACCACCGCATACCCAATGCCAACAGCCGTCACCCTATCGCTGGGCCCGTGCCCTAGAGCAACTCCTATCCACCACTCTCGAAACCTCCCAAACGAAAGCCGAACCTCTTTCCCAATAGGCGCGAAATAGGGCTCTGATCGCAGCCACAACTCACCGGCCTTCGCTTCTAAAAAGGATGGCTCCGAGGGAGTCTCAACCATGGTCGCATTAGATGCCTCGGATGACGTCCAAGAGCATATGGCGTCCGTCGCGTTCAAGACCCGGTAATACTATAATGAACAGTTAGCAAACAACCGAGTTTTTGACAAAGAATGTACCATTGAAACGCCAGCCTCATATACTTTATCAACAGGCTCCTCTCCGAAAACCTTCTTGGAGCCCAGGAGAACGCCTATAAGAACAAACTCTAGGAAGCCCTGAATGACACTGAAATACTGCGGCATTATCATCTTGGTGATCACAAAAACGACAGTGTCGACAATGGGGTCGGTGAGGACGCGGATGGCACGGATAGGTAGATGAAGAATTTGGAGGAATCGTTGAGGGTCAAGCTAGATGAACTATCATGTTAAGATGATTGCATATGAAACGATGGAGAGCCATACCGAAAGCAGCAGCGTCGACTTTCCAATTGTAAACGGCAGCAGAACACCAACGATAATCGCCGTGTCGAGGACGAACATCATGAGGGTAGCCTATAAAAGTCAGCTTCCAGCTCAATCCAAGAGATAATTCCAAACATACGTTCTGTATGATCGTATGGAACGGTCCTCTCATCCCAATAGCTACCAACAGGCGTTAGCTTAGCCCAGGATATCTCACAAGGAAAATGAACCTTCTAACGCGCCCTCTATATCATCATCCGCCCCATCCATATCTTCATTTAACCCAGCAGCCATCGCCGCATCTTGCGCCTCATCAGGCGGCCCACCACCTCCAACATTCTCCTGTGGCGGTGGGGGCGGTCTCTCCTCATTCACCACCATCACCTGCTCCTCCACATCCAGCGCCTCATCATCCACATCCACATCCACGCCTTCCTCATCCTCGTCCTCCTCCTGCTCATCCGTTCCAGGTGATAACGGTCTATCATCCTCGCTCTCATTCCTCAGCGTCTCTGCATCTTCCTCGTCCCCTTCGGCCGCAGGGCGGAAATAATGATCCATGTCTTCTTCAGGATCCGGTACAACTTGATCCTGCTCCGACTGATCATCATCCAACCCAAGAGACGTGCTGTCAAAGTAACCTATGGCCCGCGCACTCGAAGGCCCGGCCTCTGCCTCCGCTTCTGGAATGAGATCCTCTGGGGCACGGTACGTCGCCAACCCTGGAGAAACCATAGGCGACACGCGAACTGGCGAGGACGGTCCAGGGCTCGGGAGCACCGTATTGGGAAGTGGAGGACGACGAAAGGGTGTCGTTGGAGCGCTTGAAGTAGACGCGGGAGGATTCGCACTTTGATTGAACGAGAACGGTAAAGAGGCGGACGGCGGCTGCATTACGACAGAAGGGAACGGTGATTTGCCAGGACCGGGAGATGAAGTCGACGAGACCGGGGTCTTCGCCTTTTCAGGCGGCGTGAACGTGAAATCATTTGCCCACGCTGCCGAGCTTGGAATCGGCGCAGCAGGAGGTGGAGGCGATGGAGGCGACGCGGATCCCGAGCCTGATCCCGAACTGCGTTCCTCTTCACGGCGCATGGCATTAGACATCCGAGCAACGTAAAGTCTCCTCGAAAATGCACGTTGCTGCTTTCTAAATTCGTCCCGCTCATCCTGTTTGGTCATCGCCTCATCTCCCAAAGCACGATTACCTGATGTTTCACCAGCGGAAGAATTTCCGCATGGACGCCCTTGCCCAGGCTTCTTAGGTGGGCATTGATTCCGTTGCTTCTGACGCCATCGCAGTGCCTGCATGTCGTCCAGAGCTCTGAGTGCTTCCATCTGGCGCTCAGCGAGAGCCAGTCGATCTTGTAGATTCATGGTGGGAGGGGGGCATTCTTCTGGCGCAGCTACCTCTTCGCCATCGAATACACCAGGTCGGGTATTTTGGGCTATCCATTCCCGCAACAAGAAGATGGCAACGATGATAACAATCATAGAAGCGATTATTTGGCCGGTGAATATATCTGACGAGAGAGCTATCCAGACAGGATGATTGGAAATATCTGCAAGTACAGTCTTGGAAGATGGTCGCGATGACTCAGTTTGAACGTTATAGTAGAATGGATCGATGATGTCTCCGCTACCGCGGGGTGGCGTCCTATCACTTATATACCAGGCCCTGTGTACATGAGGGTTGTGCAAAACGGATGAATACAAGACGCACGTAAGTTCCCCGATGATAAAGCATATTCGCCAGGTCCAGACAGTAGCCCACGGCAAGACAGCTAACCACACCATTCCCACTATCATCACACGCAAAGACAGCATGATACCGTAGAAGGCCTGCTGTGCTAGCCGGCGGGCAAGCAAAGTTGGAGGTAATCTCGAAGGCATGTCCTCACCATAGACTTGTCGGGGGTCAGGTAATGAAGTGCAAGTCTGCAGGATGCTCACCTTTGGTGAAAAAGTACGGCTGCTTACATACGTCGCATGTATTTTTCTTGCTATGAGATAGCCATGTCGTCAGACTGAATATGGCGGTTTAACGCTCGTCCGCCATAATATATGCGACGCACCAATCCTGATGCATGTATCGGATGGTTTCAGTACACTTGCAAGGATGAAATAGTGGGTTGTCCCGCTCAGCCGGGGCGCTGCATATACGACAGGTATCTGACCAACAAGTAGTGAGTTTTCCGAATAGCTTACATAGTGGAGTCATGCTTACCGGGTTCGTCCATCTCTTGCATAGAGAAATATAGGAAGTGAAAGACAGGATCAAATAAGAACTCGCAAACGACCACGCCTAGCTGGAATTTTATGCGGTGCTGTATGCAAAATGACCGTTACCTGGCAAGAGTGATCACGTAACTGTCACGCTATATCTCTGAGAGTACGCACACAATATGCAGACAATTTGACGTAGCTCCGGGCAGCTGGTAGCCTGGTTTGTCAGACAGTAGGGCGACGGCAGCAAAAGTGACAGTGGCACGGACAAACGAGCGGATCTATGGCATGTTTAACCTTCTCTTCGCTAGCAGGCGACGGGCATGGCTCTTTTCTAGAACGCGGCTACAAAGCACCTTAGCAGTGCGCTACAGGTTTCGAATAGTCTTTCGACGTACTACATAGTAGATTCGCCTTGTGCCTTGTCGACAGTGATTTGAAGCTTTCATTGTCCACGCGAGTCTCCTTGCTCCGCCTTATCGAGTTCCTTTCCAGTTTTTTTAGGTTACGGCTTCCATGAAAGATGGTTGGTGAATGCGGGCTTCTGCCTGCTTATAGGCCGCTTTACTGCGGTGACAACGAGAGCGAGTATGGGGGCTAGCACCTCTCGTTCTTGAGCAAGGGGACCTTCCTTATGTCGATCGGCATACCGATTCAACTTGGATTCAACGGTGAGGTTGCAGTCCTGACGAGAGTAGCATTCACCGTAAGCTGCACGACCTGAAAGTTCCCTCGGTATTCGCTAGGCAATAGTATAGATTGCGAATCGGGGGTGTGCAGGTACGGTGGTGGTCGGGGGTTACGTTGGGCCTACCTCAGTCCGTGTTCAGTAACTGAGTAACATTACCTTGCAATTGCTAGGGTCTCATGTTATAAGTATGAGATGTGAGTGAAATTTCATCCTGGTTTCATCCCGTGAAAACCCGTAGTGTGAAAACTCATGAGAGAGCTTGCCAGAGATGTTCGATTAAGGGTCTTCCCAAGCAGAGGAACGCCGGCGGCAGAGTACAGGCAGTATGTAGTGCACCAATCTACACTGCCCTTATTGTGTTATCGACTTCACGTTTGAATGTGTCTTGTCAAGAATCAATTCAATCCGATAACATTCTCGTGGCAGTAACGCCCATTGAAATGTAACGTGCTCTCTGTAAAAAAATTCAAAGGCCAACTTATCTATGTTACGCCCGCCCTCGCTTGCTCACATTCCTAGTACAATCTAATTGAATACTGGAAACCCCACGAATAATTCAATCCTGCTTTTTTCAGGATTCGCCTCGTCTTGGACAGCTTGATTTCGTCGGCGACTCGAAGCAATGCTGCCATGATTCGCTGTGATGCCGCGCGGGAGAGACCAGAAAGACGTGTCGACCCACTCAAGAGAATAAGGCGTGTTGACGTAGTCTCTTTAAACAGACGTTCTATACATGATTGATTTCGGTGATGTGAGGTGCGATCGATGTGTATAGAGTGTTGACGCGCCTTAGCCTTAAGTCCCTAGAGCTCGTGTACAGTATGATAGTATATAACATAACAGACAATCGAGAACCCATCACTAACAACCTCCGAATGAATCAACCCCCGAATTAAACAGAACCATCCCGTGTAGAACTTGCCGTGCCTCCTCAGTCACACCAAGCCTACACTGGCATCCCTTTGTTCATAACCCTCCACAAAAGCCCAACCGCGCCACTTATAGTACCCTCCCATCAACTATCATCATCATGTCCCGCGTTCTGATGCTATCCACCACTGCGCACATCCATCACCATGCCTCCCTCATGTTTAGTCCTAAGCCTCTGAATCGCATTCGACGTCCTACTCTCCGCCAAAGACCAGCTCACCACCTCGCCTGGTACATTCGACGCGCTCATACACCTCAGAATCCTTGCTACCATAAATAAAATGAGTCATTCATGGATTTCTATCACCAGAGCTATCGTAACCGACCATAATACAGGATCTGGAGGCCATCCTGTAAGAATGGCCATGTGACCGCGTTTCTTATCAGCGATGCGTCCTAAGTCAACGATGGAAACCTCGGCTGGCTCTCGCTCTCGACAAACGATCCCGATGTCACCAACCCAGTCTGATAAGCGACTGAGAACGTGTAACCGTATCAATGAGATGAGAAAAGTTTGCCGTTGTCCCCAAAAAGACCTCGGAGCGCGAACCAAGTAGGGTAATCCAGTACACCATTCAGGACTTCTACAAATAAATACGGTGTTAGTCTGGATACCCTGAAGCTAGAAGGTGGCGCACGGGTGTAGTCGCTGGTGTATGTAACGTTGTCACTCGAAACCTGTAGAAAGCCGGTTGATGTTCCCACTCCACTGCGAAGAAGGCCGGTATGAACACCTCCAAACAAAACACTCCAGCGGAAGTCTTAAAGTCCTCTTGCGAACGTAGCGCGCGGACGATGTCTTCAATCCATCGATCTTGTTGCGAGCGCAGCGAGCAAATTAGGTTCGTGTGAGAATGGGTCTGGGAGCGTGGGAAAAAGATCGTAACATTTTGGCAGTCCACTCCATTTCTTCATATTTTTCCTCCGTACCTTCGCCATGCTTCGTTTCAATGTCTCTTGTATGCGAGCACCCACTTGAACTGAAGAATTTGGCCGAGATTTACCATTTTCAGTCTCCAGAGTCCAGTACCCAGCATTGCTCGACTTGGGTTCCGGAGGTTTACCGAGGGCTGTGCCCTGGCTAAACCGCCGCGGCCAACCCACGTGACTAGCAAGGCCTTGCCGGTCCTTGCCGACCATCCTCTTTCCTATCGAACACCAACGACAAGTACATACTTCTTACTTTGACCATCCTCGACCATCCCCAGGACAGCTGTAGGGGCGGCGATAAAAGCGGAGACAGGAACGCCTCCCACACGACGGGAGACTTTTCTCAAAGAGAATATGGCGGCATCCATGTCCGAATAGCTGAAGAGAATTCAACGCCCTTTCGCGCCAGCTGACTGCTATTTCTGAGAGTCAACAGCTGTATTCGGACTCAAAAGACTTGGCGAGGAGTCCGCGAATTAGAGTCTAGACCTACGCGAATATCTGTCCTCGTCAAACGATGCACATCAAAGAGCCGCCATCAAGCACAAGGTGTGTAGAGACGCGTCCTATTCGCCATTTTCTTATTGGGTATAGCATGTCGGCGGCACCTGGGAAGACCTGCAGGTTGAAGTTTACGACGGCGCTGACAGCAAGGTGAGCTTATCGTACGAAATCGATTTGAGCGTGATTCTGATTCTCCCTAGGCTTTTAGATATACGTCATTTGGTGGTGTGTTCTCACGTCGTGATTAGTTCCTCAGTGCTCATAGGCATTTAGGCGCGATTATTGACTTTGTTCTCACTTTGTTTCTGTTCTTGTGGAGCCTCGTCGCGCCGCTCCTTCCATCAAAGGGTACTATCACAACACGTCCTATCCTTTACAAGTAAATTCGCATTCTGGTGTTATAACGGAAATTCTAATGTTCTTGTCAAGGTCATCCGGTCACCCAAACCGGGCAAAATGTGTCTCGTTCTCGGCTGTCCCGGCTCTGGTTGCTCTTCATTCTTGAAAACCACCGCGAATCGACGTGAAGGATATGCGTGCATTTGGGAGATGTCGGTTATGCCGATATGAGCGCTGATTAAGTGGGTAAATACTGCAAGGGCGAAGTGGGTATGCCATATTGATTTTACACTGCAAATAGCACCAACGTACCTTGCCACAATAGACGATCGCCATATCGTCACCTCAACTGTTGCTCAAACACTTGGTTTCACCCTTTTAATGTAAGCTTTGTTCTAGTGGATATCTCGAGTAAGGCTCAGGTCTTTCTTTTCATGCAGTAAAACGCCCGGTTCCAATGGTCGACTTCCAGACTCACCAAGACTGAATTCAACGAGGAGGTCATGGGCACCCTCTTGAAAATGCTCAACATGACACACACCGCCGAAACTCTCGTCGGTGATAAATTCGTCCGTGGGGTCTCAGGCGGCGAGTGCAAACATGTGAGTATTACAGAAATGATGGTCAACCATGCTCGTGTTCAATCCTGGGACAACTCGACGCGTGGCTTGGATGCTTCTACCGCGCTGGACTTTGTCAAGAGTCTTCGGATCGCCGCTTTATCAGGCTGGCGAAGGTATGATCTCTTCCGCATATACTCATTTGAAAGTACCAAGTTGACGCCATGCGCCACAGGTATTTACGATCTCTACGACGAACTCCTTGTCCTCTGCGAAGGCCACCAAGTATACTACGGACTATCAAAGGAAGCCCGGGCCTATTTGAGAACCTCGGTTATCGCTCACTCCTGCGGTAGAGCACCGCCGACTATCTTCTAGGATGCACTGATTCCAACGAGCGGTAGTTCGCCCCCAGACGCTCCTTACGGGATGTTCCTGCCACTCCCGAAGATCATCGCAGACGCGCTTTATCGCGATCTAGCCAGACTCGGTCAGCACATCATCCCAACTTATCGCATTGAAGGACAGAGATAGCAGAGGCATTGAGTTCAAGGAGATGGCCGCCTCGCTATTACGACAAGCTCGGGTCTCGACGTGATGCAGGACGTCCTAGATTACGCTACCCGCACCTACGGATGTCGTGAGCTGGCGGAATATTGTCGACGTTGTCACTGAGGAGAAGGATTTCAAGAAGATGGTCGACGGCAAGGAGGTAATAAAGAAGAAGTGGAAGTACTTCTAACTCAAAGGTTACCAATGGCTCTCCTACATCGAGTTCAAGGAGACAGTCTCGCAGATTGGCCGCGGTTTAATTGACTTGGGAGTCGCTTCTGGCGATATATTCAATGTCTACTCGCAGACAAGGTATGCTGCGCTGTCCCATTTGCTCAATGTCGCTGAATACTGGCTATAGCGCGAAGTGGCAGCTCATGGCCAATGCATGCGGTCTTATTGCATGGAACGACCATTGCGACTGCTTACGACACCCTCGGCGAAGAGGTTCTTACCCACTCCTTGAGCGAACCGGAATGTGTCGGTCTGTTTACACACGTCGAGCTCCTCCCCGCTACAGCGTTCTTAAAAAGACACCTACCATCAAATGCGCCATTTACGATGGCGACAAATCCCCTGAGCTCTCCGACGACCTCCACGCTGTTCGCGACTCCACCCGCGTGTTACATCTCGATGAGCTCATCGAGAAGGGCAAGAGTCTTTCCACCGACCTTTTAACCGGCCGCCTCCCCAAACCCGATACCGTTGCATGTATCATGTACACGAGCGGCAGCACGGGTCCTCCAAAGGGCGTCGTTCTTACCCACAGCAACCTCGTTGCTTCGATGGGCGCGGTTTATGTGTTGCTAGGCCCCCATCTCACCCAAGACGACACCTACATTGCCTATCTCCTCCTCACTCATGTGCTCGAGTATATTGTCGAACTCTCCATATTGTTTACCGGTGTCGCTTCTGGTTACGGTCGCGTCAAGAGACGCCTCTGTTCGGAATTGCAAGGCCGACGTTGCCGAATTGCGCCCCAGTTCATGGTCGGTGTCCCTGCGGTGTGGAAGATGATCCGCAAAAGAACCTTGCCAAGATTGCTGCTGGGGGAGCCGTCTGCAAGCGTGTCTTTAATTGTTCGATGACGCTGAAAAGGAACAAGGTGCCCGTGCTTGCACAGCCCGTCGACAGCGTCTTATTGAGCAATGTTCGTGCCGCGACGGGTGGACGGCTTCGCGTTGGCCTCGCCTGTGGAGCTGCTATCAACCGGGAAACACAAGAATTCTTGAACGTCGCGTTGTTCAACCTCTTGTAAGAACTCAACTGTTTTTCCATCAACACGCGCTGATTTATCATTGTTTAGGCTATACTATGACTGAAGGTGTAGTATGTGTGCCGTGTTACCACCAGAAGTGTTTCGGTATAGGGCAGTCAGTTTACCCATGCCCTCGATCCAGATCAAGCCACCGGATGCAGGCTACACCTCGAAGAGTACACCATCGCGGGGCGAAGTGTGTATTCGAGGACCGTCAGTCACGAAGAGTTACTACAAGCGCCCAGATTTGAACGAAGACCCCACGATATTGACAGAGGACGACTGGATACGCACAGGTGATGTCGGACAACGGCACGTTGACGGTGAGCTGTTTCTGACCACGGGATCTGGAGCGTTCTGACATCAACTAAGTAGCATCAAGAATCTTGTCAAGCTTGCCGGATGTGAAGTAAGTGGATTGTTGTCTAGACTGTGTGTTTATCAGATTAACTTACTTTTATACATAGTACATTGCTCCCGAGCGTCTCGAATCGATGTACAAATCGTGCAACCTCATCAACCACGTGTGTATACGCCACGCAGCCTATGGCCATTATCATCCTGCACGAAGCACATTTGCGACACTACCTCGAACCGTGTCAGGTGTCGACGCCAAGGCTGGCCTGCCTTCGCTCTGTCACACCAAGAAGGTGCAAGGGCTAGTATTAAAGGAGTGCAATGCGATCGGAAAGAAGAATGGCTTCAAGACGACGGAGGTTCTCCAGGCGGTCGTGCTTACACCGGATGAGTGGACTTCTGAGAGCGGGCTCGTCACGGCGGCGCAAAAGATCCAGAGAAATGCGATCGCGAAGAAGTTTGATACGGAGATCAAGGTACGTTTCGTGGTGAAAGTTGTCTTTACTCCGTTTAAAGTGGGTTTGTACTCATGTTATGGTTGTGTAGGAGGTCTACAAGATGGTCTCCACTTTGTCGGCTTCTCACATTAGCATACACAATTTCAGGTTGCTTTTCCTTTTATTTACTAGGGTGTGCAATCTATGTTCTAACACTTGTTGGGCGTCCTGATGTAGGCTTACCACACTTGAGGAGCGCGGTGCTGGAGGCTTTACCTCAACTATCCGCTCTCCAATGAATGGCATAGGTTCATGGCAATCTGCAGCGAACGCGATCTGAGGAGCGCGAATGTTAAACGTTCCATTTTGTACCTTACTGTAGGTGTATTAGCGGTTATCTGGCACTTACATGACCTAGATCTACTTATTATTCCCTTTGTGTTGACCAACTTGACAGTGAATCTCTTGAATTCTTCGCCCTTGTCTGATTGCACGATTTTCCTAGGTTCAGTACGCTAAGGCTTCGTGAGGTGTCTACGTCGAGATGAATGATATCCGGATGCTTAGGCCCGATGACCCAAACAGCGATCTAGCCCGTTTCTACCAGCGGCCCCTGGAGGGCACAGTCCTTGCGCATGGTCTACAGCGACGTAGAATTCACTCTAAGTTCATCAATTATGTTAAAGCTACAAGAAGGTTCTGAGTCACTGCCTGTTTCCATACTGATGACATTCAACTGACATTGTTGTCCCAATGCATATCTTTTTCCTAAAGCTACAACAATGCTCGCGGCCGACGGCGGTCGTTTCCGCTTGATTTTACAGAACACGTCGGGGATAAGATTCCCACTCAGTCGAGCACCCTAACTTCACCTTAACTCTAAGTTCCTCATGAACATCTACTAGAAGCCCCAGTTCATCTACCAGGCCCAACGTTGATTTAATGAAAGCTACAACGATGCTCGCCGAGCGATGGCCGGCTCGCTCTGCGTCGTCCTGGAATCCCGAAGTTCCAACACGTACTGACTAGTGTCCTTAGTTTTCCTCTAGGCAGTAAGATCTCGGTTACTCAATCACCGATGAGCATAGCGCGCTAGTTTGTGGGGGTAACCAGTCAGTACATTACATCATTACATATTGTGCTAAGGAACCGTCGCCTCGAGATTGCAGGATGGCTGGAGGATTTACCACTACCGGACGTGGAAGGCATGACGCGAAAGGGATTATGGGGCTCACCGCGAAGGATGCTAGGCATCTATACGAAGCCCTCCCCGGTATTTCGTTTCATCAGATGGACAAGGGGCGTGTGCGACCGAGAGAGGAGGAAAGCGAGGACGACTCAATAGGAAACCGGCCGACGAAGAAGGCGAAAGGAAAGGGAACGGCACCTGCGTTCGTTGCAGGTACGAACAGCTGCTATTGTGCCTCCAACGTCTCAAGTAACAATTCTCATCGGGGAGCTATGAGAACTGAAATCTGCCACAGATACTGCCAGGATCTGGCCGACATCGGGAACCAGGCCTCTCCAAGGACGTTATACTGCCCAAGCTGAAAGACCACTTTGCGAAACTTCTTGGTGCGCGCCCCATGAATGTCCGATCTGTACTTACTGATATGCCAATACAGCTCAGTACGTGATACCTGTCCAGTGCACCATCCCCAACTGCTAAGGAACCGTCGCCTTGAGATCGCGGGATGGCCGGAGGATTTACTATTACCCGACGCGACTGGGAGGCATAACGCGAAAGGGATCATGGGACTCACCGTGAAAGATGCTCGGCGCCTGTATGAAGCGCTCCCCGGTATTTCGTTTCGACAAATAGACAAAGGTGCATGCGCGACTGAGGGAGGAGGAAAACGAGGATGATATTGTCGGAAACCGGCCAACAAAGAAGCTAAAAGGAAAGGCGAAGGTACCGGAGGAGGACGAGAAGAAGTTTCAACTGAGCGACGCGCAGACGGTGATTCGTGGTATTCACATCGGAAAGTACACTAAGTATTGTGGCTGATGGTAGCAAAAGGAAAAGGCTAAGAAAGGGCGCTGCCAGAGGTCGCGGCCCAGTAATTACACAATGTGCCATTCTTTCTCTAGGGCAATCGGAACCTGCATTTCAATCACGAGTTCCCGTCGCACTTAAATGACAGGCTCTCAAGCGCTGGTAGGTAGGTACTAGACCAATCAATTGAGAATACAATGGTTTTCATGAAAACACCTTTTCCAAGCTAGCTTTCTCACGTCATAGACGAGAAGGATTCATTGATCAAAAGACACACGAGCCAGTAAGGGTTATCCAAGATTGAAATGTAGCGCAATTAGGATGATTATTCAAAAATCTCAATGGAAATGGAGTGTGATACTATGCACTGACTGATCATGAATAAATGAATTCTTGTCGTGGGTGGTCGAGGGAAACAACCTCCCCCCGCCGTTATGGTGTATATTGCGTCTGTGTCCCAGAGACTAGGTCGAGGGAGCGTCCAGCCCGACACTTGCATGATTTATAGAGGTAAATACCCGGGCCGTGGATCCGATGCCACACATTCCTCTTCCGTCATTGTACGTTGAACTCTGTGTGCACAGAGGTCATAAGGTGCTGACTAAGCGAACATTTGCATCCGCATTTCTCTTCTTTCTTCTTTATCGTTCGCAGTCAGCACCGCAAGCTAGATTTCTTCTCACCCTCCCTTTCCCTCCCCTCGAGTCTTGATTCCGGAAGGCTCTTTTTCTCGTCTCTCACTCCCTTCTGTGATTATCATATCCATCTTGTGCTGAGAAGCTTAGGCAGCGCACTGTGGCATCTCCATTCCTCACTACCATAATCGTTGTTCGCTCTGGAATTCCGACTCGATCGCCGGTTGTCGTACAACTACAAGGTTCAGTCCACCTTATTTGCATATTGCCTACTTTAATTGAGGTAATCTCAACTGCAAAGACATTAAGAAACAAAAGCAATGGAGAAACAAATGACGTGCCAAGAACTCAAGATGCGCAAGATAGAAAAACAGTATTTTATGTTGCTGCCTCATCCCCACAAGAACTCCATCACGGATGAATGATAGCAAGGACAGCTTGCCTAGACGACTTCCTTCGAGCCAGTCGTCTCGTGAATCATCTCTTGGAAGGTGAGGCTATCTTTGCTGGAGCCAGACTACGATGCGCGTGGTCAGCAATAATTGCATCTACACTGAAGAGCCCACATTGTCATTGTCCTTCTTGTTATGGGCAGTCCTCCCATCATCCGTGGCAAACTCCTTGGTGGTATCGATCTTGATAGAGATATTGGTTGGGTGCTGAGTGAAACACCAAGAGCATGAGCGACGAATTGAAAGGCGCCCCAAGAAGATAAGACTTACCCGACCGCCACCGGAGAATGCCGAGCCCAACCCAACACGACCGAGGCTTGTCTTCGTGCCGAGGGTACCAGATTTCAAATGCGCGGAGATGTCCTTGAGGGAGAAGCCCATGCCTTGATTATCCGAGGTCGTGTTGACACCTTCGCCACTCGCGCGGATCCTTTTGCGGGCGTTGAGGGTGGCGAGCAAGGAGTTCGAGTAGACTATCCGTGAATCAGAATATACTGATGGCCTGAGAAGAGATGCCACATACGTCGGCCAAGGCAGAAGAAGAACGTGATGTAGATGAACGTATGACCCCAGGCCAAGATCTACACAAGAAGCGGAATCAGATTCGCAAGGAGCGAAAGAAATGCCTAGAAACCGACGTACTGATACCAAGGACGCAATGGCGCAGAGTGTGGTGATGAGACCAGTGTTAATGGAGTATATGATCTAGCGCAAATTACGGGTTAGGGTCCACACCGGAGGGGAGGGTCAGAACGACACGCACCAGCATCTTGATCATCCTTCGGGAGTTGGCAAAGCGCGGCCGTGATTGGGCTAGAAGGCAGACGAGAGCCGTTGTGATCGCGATGCCCCAGCCGCAGCGAGGGCGTTAACGACAATGGACAGCGCCTGAGATCATCATTAGCAGTTCGTATCGAAAATGGAAACGAGTACGAACCTTGAGCGCGCCGAGCTCCTCAAAGGTATGCACATGGATCAGGGCGTAGACCGCGAATACTTGAGAGGCCTCTTAGTCGAGGTATAGGAATGGAGTGATAAGTCATACCAACGACGCAGCCTAACCAGCAAGTCAGCAAGCTAGTCGAGTCTTTGGAAACGAGAAGGGCCTTACCAAATTCGCCTATGACGAAAGACGACTAAAAACAATGAGAAATTAGGTCCCGTTGCATGAAGAAGATAAGCACTTACGACTAGACCAGTAAGCCAGATGTTACGCGAACTCACTATTAGCGGAAAGTACGCGTTGGAATAAACGGATGTAGGACGAAGCGAGCAACGTACGATGCCAGACCCGCATGGCAAGGAAACTGAAGATACGATTAGTCAATGAAATCAATACTGAAGCGGAACAGTTACCCTTGGACGAGAAGAGCGGTGAAGCCGTTGAAGAGAACCTCGAGCTAGAGGGAAATTTTAACGATGAGACATTCCAAGGAAAGAAGGACAAACCAGGAGACTCCTACAAGTGAGTGTATCAGCGTAAATAAAGGCAATTATGCGCGACAGAAACGCACCAAACTGTGCTGCTGAGGGCGGCTGGGTTGAAGAAATTTGAGACAACATAGTAATAGACTAAATGATACCATCAGCCTCCAACCGAAAGAAAAAGCGACGAGGTGAGCGTACCGGTATGTGAAATGAGTGCTTGATGAATGGTGTCGAACACCATGACCGCCGTAACGACGCCTTTGAGACCCCAGCCGTCGGTTTGGTGGAGATAGTAGTACAGCGCCTGAACGCAGGTGACTGCTCGTGGTTAATGCAAGCGCACTGAAGGCAAAGCGTTCGATGTACCTCCATGGAGACTGCCAATAAAACACCGCTCAGCAACGAGCAGGAAAAAGAATCGAGATCAACGTACATTCCAGCGATGACAACGCCAATATAGGCGGCGCCAAACCTATCGGGGCCTAAGTCAGAAAAAATAAGCCCTCGTTATTCGGGTACGCCACTACTAACGTCGAATCGAGAGACACCATGTTGGACAGTGGAGCTGAAACGAGACGGCGAATGAAAAAAGGATCACAGAGGTGAGAGACAAAAGACCGTCGTGTCAAAGGATTGGGGAGTGAAAAATGAAGCCTTCGCCGGGACGTCCTGGCATTTAACGACTCAGGCAAGAAGAAGAACTCAAGCTCAGAAAGAACGGACTACTCCAAATACGGCACCGCACATCTCACCGCGATGCGATCCGCCTCCAATTCAGTCCGAGTTCTAGCCGAGTTCCTGCAAAGCGGTTGCGGTTCCGGCTCCTCACCCGATGTCCTGGAATCATATTGCAGGCTACCTTCAGACGCGACAGAGAATGGAAAAAGCTAATAAGTTGAATGAATAGTCACCGGAAATAGAGCACGACATAAACGATGCGTAAAGTCGCTACTATACTCGGCGTCTCATCGCGTAATGGAGCTCTGGAAGGTTCCTGCTTTTCCGGTCCTGGATGTACACTTGTACTGTTCCGACTGCTATTCCATATGGTCGCGGGAGCGTGTGTATGCTCAGAGCCGTTCGGCCATACCGGAAGATCGTCGCTGGCGCCACGCGGCGAGTCCAGTGGTCACGGCACATGAGCTTTTCCTAGCAACGAAATGTTCCCGTGTGAAAGATTAACTTTTCGTACTTCACGATTTCATAGAACGTGGACTGTATACAAATGTCCTAAGCAGAAGCTGAAGTTTGAAGCTGTCAATATGTGTATGTGTGAGAACAGAGACGAAACCTAACCTCGAAAAACAATGAACATTCCAAGGCGGCGGTGAACAGATTGACGGAAACTTTAGGCGGATCCTTCTCATGTTTCGCCTGTGCGCGGCTTCCGGCCGCGTTCAAATCTTCATGCTGAAGACACCGTTTCCGAGCCCAACGCAATCGTCCCAATTGTAGTTGAAATTCCACTTTCTCCGTCGAATGTCAAGGTCGTCGTTGCGTTCGAGCAAATGAGGCTCCGTGGTTCGCGACTTCATTTGGGGTCCAAGCTTTCGCTATCAGATCGATGGCGGCGATGTGCGTCTACTTTCGGAGGAAGTCCCGGTTACCAAAGTTGAAACCGATGGTAGGTAGGTAGAACCGGCACAAGGAGTGAGGAACGGCCGTGTGTCAAGTGCTGGAGCAGCTGTATGTAAATTGACATCCTCAACACGGGAATTGTACATACTGTCGTTGCAAAGGCCTTCGTCGGATATGTGAATATGAAGAACAACCCATGTGATTTGTCCAGTCTGAAAAATGAGTATATTTCGAACCGATGAAAGCGCGCAATTATCCAAAAGTTGTGAAAACATGACAATCTACGTTTCATAGGCACTGTTCAGCACGGAAGGATTGAGCGAAGACAAGAAGCAAACGAAGCTCTGGACGCCTTCACCGTTGGGTGATCCAATTGCGGCTGAGACATCTTGATATGTAAGTCAAGCAAAGAAGGGTGCACGGTGAAAGGAATATAACTATGTCGTCATCTCCACGGTTTGTGTCCAGTTTCTGTCTTGCCCAGAATTGAGAGAGAAGCCTTGCTTTGACAATATGACGGGGTGTTGTTCGTCTGACGACATGACTCGCAAAAGATGACACGTCCTGGTCGAGAAAACATTTAAGAGGAAAAACAAGAAAGAAAGAACCTACGTTTGGCCCCTTCTGACGAGCAACGGCCAAGGTGGAGAGTACGCCATGTCTCCTGGGGAAACATGATGGACGGGCAAAGAGTAATACGAGTTCTGTGCAGTCCGAAGCATGTCATAGCACGGTCTCATACGGTTGTCGAATGGCTTCACCCCGATGCGGATACCATGAAGTCCAGGTGGACTAAACTCATGCAGCGCATTCCAAGACTGGCCGTGACAAGAATCATCATTAACAGAGGATTAAATGTTCTCCTAGGAATCCATCAGTGACTAATGTGCACTGTTTCTTGAAAACTCACTCACAGTGCAAAGAATCGTAGAGAAGACCGGTGGGCGCCTTTGCAACAAAACCTGAAAATACCCATCCTGCGCCGGTACCTACCGCTGCGTGTATGTCGTTATTCCAGACGTTCGATGTGGAAGTCGTTGGTTACCGATAAGTACTAGGAGCGGATGAGCGGCGTGAGTCCGTGTCTCTGGACCATGGGATCCACACATCCGCCGTGTATCCTACCCGCTGAAGGATGGTAGGATATTTGTCGGTCGACGGCCTTTTGGACAGCATCTGGCGGCTAGTACGCCACATAACGAACCCCTGTTTTGTATTCCCTTCCTCTTCCGCTAATTATCGTCCGCTCAGGCGTGGCCCGTCGTTCCGCAATCCTATCGATGAAGCGGCAATTTAATTTCTAGTCAAAATTCTCCCATTCAGGCTAGAAGTTGTTAGGACCTACCGCTCCCGCCCTTACTTAGGCACTGTGTTGTCGCATTAGAAAAGTTAAAGTGGTTATAGGTATAGCTTGAAGCGCACATCTATCGCCCTGAGAATGGCGATGCGAGAAATCGCGCGCTCCTCTGGCATGAGGCATTCCCAAAGCGCGTCCGTGTCGTAGAGGTCCACACCAGCAAACCGGTCTTCTGTATCCGATTCGCTTTCATCAGCATCATCATCCGGCGCCTCCTCCAGTCGCTTCGAGCTAGAAAGAGGAGCTGTAAGCGATGGTCATTCCGCGTTCATTTTACACGGACAAGACACACCTTGGTGTCAAATCCTATCTTCACGAGCAGTCCTCGACGTGGACATGTCTCCCAGTCATCCAGATTTGGCTTGTCCTTCTATTAGGGGAGGTCGCCATCGAGGAGGCCGACCATCTGCGACGACGCTGCGGTGATCGCAGCCGACGGGAGTAGCACTGAGCTCGCATGCGTTTGATGAGCTGCCCATTTTCATAGACAGCAATCGCGTGAAGCAACATTAGCAGTTCCATGACTGCTTGTTCCTAGGCTAGTCATCGCACCAGACGGCGCGATTTATATCAGCACCTAAATAGTTGTAAGACAAGAAAGCAACTAATGAATTAACAACAAACCGTGTCTAGCTGGAGTCTAGGAAGTATCTGTACTACGTCCTGGAGATATCGGATGGGCGAGCTACCCATGACAGTACCGAGTTCCGTATGAAGCCTACTTGTCGCTACTCCAAGGCTGTACGACAGCATGCTGTCTGGAAGCAGACTTTTGTTTCTGAGTGACACGTTTGAACGGCTGATTATCGTGCACAACACTGACAGACCGCAGATCATGTTGAGTCTGGCGTTGAACTGCAGGGAAAAGACACACCTTTGGGTGGCCAGGATATCTGCGACAACCAGGATGGTCGGCCTTCTCGCTGTAAGGCAGCTTACAATGACATTGTTCTTCGCAGTGGTGCGAAGTTAGAACGCATCTTTTTGACGCGCTAACCGTATGCAATGACAGACTGAACCAGCTCAACGAGGTACTTTGGGCAATCTACGTTTGCATTAGTTCCCACTTGAGATGTAATGAAGAAACACACAAATATCTTCCCATCACCCATATACTATGGCTGTCAATTGGCCTGACTTGGCCCATTGTCATTGGACAGTGCGCCGTTTGAACAAGGTGCCATGCTCCATGCAGTCGTTTCATCTGTGTAATTTCATGTGAAGGCGGTGGCGAAAATCTTTGCAGAACGGCGACGATGGTTTGTCAATGAAGGGACTACCCACCTTCAAAGGAGACTCGGGAGCGGCGGCCCGATTCCGAAAGCCTAAATCAGCTCGATCGCAACGGATGCACCAAAAATTTTCCGTGCTTGATCGACGACGTGGTCAAGCCGCACATGTAGATGGCCGCGAAGATCTGGTATACACTCGTGGCAAGCATCTCTGGCAAATCAGCTCGATACGCTGCGAGTGGACCTATGTCTCCTTCTGCCCCCTCCTTTCGTCATCGATACACCGATTTTGAACCATCGCTCAACATTAGCTACCGGGAGAATGTCCTTTAAACTTCGAACAGGTATCTTTCGCCAGTATTCACTTTACTGCGATGTATTTGATGAACGAATCTTCAAATTGCGCTGGATGGTTACTCGTTCTTTGGATAACCTAGGGAACGTAGACACATTTTCAACTCTGGACGATGCGTAATTAGTATGCATATGCTGGAGCGCAGCTCAAGAACCAGAATATCTTGCCGTGAAGACCAGCGCAACGTCCGGCAGTACTCCTTCTTTGTCTCTTCCCTTCGCACCTTCAGACACTTGGACCAAGATAAATTGCTCTTCGAAACTACACACGGACCATGTCTCGGCGGTCTCGCTATTATTCTCGTGCGTATGACGCGAACAAACTAGGACAATGTCGCTCGGCAAGCCAAATCCAGCCTTGTCAACTTCCTTTTTACATGCACTGGACCAGCTAAGTGTACTTTCTGATGTGAATACCACGAATCACTGTCTGCACCTCGCTCAGTCCTCGTCCTGCTGCGCCACCTTCGCCTTCGCCTTCTTCGTCGGCCGGTCTCCCAAGTCGTCCCCGCTATCATCCTCCCTCGGCCGCGCTCGCGCCTTGTCCATTGGGCGAAACGAAATACCATGGAGGGCTTCGTACAGACGCCTAGCATCCTTGGCAGTAAGCCCCATGATCCCTTTGGCGTTACGCCTCCCTGTCATGTTTGGCAGTGGTAAATCCTCCGGCCACCCCGCAATCTCGAGATGATGGTCTTTGCTTGCTAGGTGGCTTGTTTTGTTTGAGTTGTCGGGAATCGGGACAATTAATCGAAATGCGACTTCGGCAGACCGCCCATCGGCGCAGTATCCAGTTCAAGGTGGCCCGAAGACTGCAGACTTCCTAACTTCTGTTAGCAACTCACCTGATCTTAGTGATATTCGACGGCGTCAAATTAAGGAGGTCCTATTATATGAATGAGCCTTCGCGTTAGGCGGTCGGCTGGTGCGAAGCCAGTATCTTTACCTCCTTTCCCAGCGTCACCCATGAATCGCACAGTCATGGATAGGCAAATGGATTCCTGGATACAACTCTACATGCCCTTGGAGGGCTGCTGGATCTATGGTTTACAGGAATGGTAGGTCTCGCATGGTTGTGGATTTTTGCCGACTTAATGCTATGGTAGTCCCAGATGGGTTCCCTTTACCTTGTTGAGAAGGGGTTCTCAATGCTCACAATGCTCGACGCTCTATCCGGTTTCACGCAAATCATCATGCATCCGGATTCTCGTTCGTCTTTGGCCTTTCGAACCCACCAGGGACTTTGCTCGTATGCTGTTTGGATATAGGAACGGGCCCGCTGTCTTTCAACGTGTCATGTAGAAAGTTCCAGCACGATTTCTCTGGATTTTTGCACACATTTACTACCTTATCTCCCGCTAAGTGCTTCTTTGCCTTCCAATCACTTCTCTTACTTGGAATGTCTCCAGACTAGACTTTCCTTGGTATGATCGTTTATCTCTTGTCTTGCATTCCTTTCTATGCATGGATGGCTCACCCGCTTTTCTAGCTATTGAAGAAAGGCACGTCATGGGAATGGACTTCCGTACACGATGAAGCGTTGACGCTATGCCTAGGTACCATCACTGCGCCGGTTAGAGGGTACGCGATGCGAGGATTCTGCGTATATCCCGATGCATGTAACTACGGCTTGGCGGGAATTTTACAGCAAGCCTAACCAATTCTAATTCGTGATTTGAAAGTCACGAAGGCCTACAAAAAACTTCTGGCCGTTCATCAGAAGGGAGAATGTATTCCGCGGTTAGTCATGACTATATCACAATGATGTTCCCGCACCCGGGGAATGGGCTGACAAGTTTGAAGACACGACAGTATACGTAGAACACGTCGTAGCCGACTGGTCAAGAGTCTTGAAATCCCCTAAGAGGAATTACTTCCCGACAAAGAGGGAGGCACGAGGAGGCCTTGATCAAGTTTCAGCCATATATTGAGGAAGAACGCAATACCGTTCTTCCATGGGGGCGTACATACTATCAGAACATCAATCGTGGACGCCTTACATAGGGTATAGTTTTTTCAGCATTCCCAGAGTCCTACAGCGATGATGGGCTGATTTTCTTCGAAGACTCGAACGGGAATAACCAAGGCTTTAAGAATTGAGCTCATGAAGCAAGTCCACGATTCACTAACTGAATCAGTTCACGCTGATTATCATTGTCAACCGCCACAATCGACTTGCTGCCATCTATTAGTGACTGGGAATGTCCAGGAATCTAAAACAATTCATTGGTGCTGTGGTACCTAGTGTAGCTGAACAAATCCAATCTTCCACAACTCCTTTGCAATCTTCACAACTGGCTCAGTGTTGGCAGACACTATGTTCAATGACTCAAACATCTTGGCTGCACTCTGAAAATCCACTGATCTCGCATTGGTAAAAACGACGAGCTGCTTCCATTGAACAGCGTTGAATTTGGCGACGGCAATATGGATTTCAGATGGAATGGGTCCCTGTAGGGCAGGAATCATGCGCTGGCATGTTTCCACATCGGCTTGCCATGCTAGGACAGCGGCAATGAAGGGATTTGGGTCGATTAAGATGCGGGGCTTGGATGGGCAGAAATCTGACTCATAGTGAGGGGACATATTCCAGGAAGGAGCATCAACGTACCAGCCACATTAGACATACTGAAAGTAACACAAAGAACAGTGTGGTAGGCAAGGCGTTAATGACTGACTCCAACTTAGGCAGATCCAGACAGTAGCACTTATAGCCTGAGCCAGCGGCGGCTTAATATCCGAAGAGGGAGTCATGAAAGCCGCCGTTTAAGAAATTTGAAGGCGGCGTTTGATTGGGGAGTTCCAAGTTGACGTTCGTTCCATCAACTTTTACAGCAAATGTCACGCTCACCGTTTCAAGGCTAGATGATAGAAAATCCAAGCTAAGTGGCAACGCGTGCCAGAGAGGAGAGGGAGTGCCAGGGCGGTATCAATCATACCGTTGGCTTGGCAGAGGCTCCGGGACCCTCGTTCTTCGGGTCTTAAGCTTAAGCTTCTGCATGTCACGATTTACCTCTTCTTAGCGCCGGTGATCAAATTCCCACCCGCCAAATTGCCCATACCCAAAGACAGCATGCTTCCTCGTCCCCACATCGGGAGGCGATTTATCTTTGGATGACAGCACCTGCTTAATCGGTTGTGACTGTTGGGAGGGCGACACGTAAATTTTGAATGCCAGAGAACGTTGTCATCGTCTTCCCATCGGACTATCGGCCTCGGAGTCGCAGCTTATCCATTAGACTCGATACCAGTCACTTCGCCAGTTCGGTCCGATCAGACCCCTGGCGCGATCGACTGTCATCGAGTATCTTACTGGCGGGCGTCTGGCCCCGAGACTACTTATCCATTATCAATTCAGCTCTCTTCTCCGCAGTTCTCCGCATGTCACTGCAGGAATAGTTACAATGGTGCCTTATGTCGACGTTCTTATGCTATATGCCATGAGTGGGACGGGTTCGTCTCCGACACACCTGGTTAAATACGTGTCGGTATAAGCGCAACACAAGTACTCGTTTCTGTTACAATTACTATATATACCGCTAGAGATTTTCTTCTCGCTTGAGACTGGGACGAAAGGCCACATGTCACGATAAACGGGTTGGGCCGTCGACAAGCGCGGCGAGTCTGGGGCAACCAACAAGATAATTATATAACACTTCAAAGCTTCACCTTTCGACAATGGTCACCGACCGAAGCCACCTTTGCTCACTCCTGCTACTGCATCAATAGGAAAAGTACACAACACATGTTGTTTTCAATTGATATATTATGAGTGCTAGATGACTTTCACTATCATGCCTATGCAATCATAGAACTCGGAAGGTTACGAGGCGGCTACGGAGTGAGCATAGGCGTGAAAAGAAGACGGAAGTGGGATCAGATGTATTGTCCATTCATGGCGGGCTTGCAAAGAAGGTCGCAGTTAGACCAGGTGGCTTGACCGTTGAAGGCATTAGCATTAACGTACAGAATACCACTGGTAACATTGCTCACCAATCCAGACTATATGTAGGAAAAGCAAAAGATCAGGGTTCTCAGCCAATTCATAAGATACTTGTATTGTTCGATGTTCGATGTTAAGACCTGATCTGCCGAGAGGTTGTAGGTAGAACATTTCAAGTATCATTAGCAGCACAACGAAATGTACGCTGGAAATGACAAAAGCCATAGCCATTCGCCGAAGAGAGCGGTGAAGAATAGGGTCATGTCGCCTCGCAGTCGCTGGACACCGCGTGTTAAACAAAGGTAGCCTGCATAGGCGTCGAGATGGTGTAGGGAGACCGGAACGCTTGCATTAAACACATTAGGATCAAGCAAAGAATAAGTTAAGCGAAGAAAGTGACACTCACACGACCTTCGCTTGATCGTACTTCCTGGATGCCACTTGACTGGCTCACCGCCCCCACGGGCCTCCCGCGGTGGAAGTCGTCAATTTGCTGCAACAAGGGCTTGCTTGTTCTCCTTCCATGCCTTGGCAAATTCGTCGGCGTACGAGGAACTTTCCAGGCGAATCTGACGCTTGGCGGGGCTGGTAAGCGAAGTCAGGAAGTCGGCGGTGGTCTGACGGACGCTCGAAGCCCATGTCCATAAAGGCGTTTTTGGTCGCATTGATAGGCCCAACATAGATCTGACATCCTTCATACAGCACGACAGCTTTAGCGAATCTGGAGGAAGGTTAAATAACACATATCAGAAAATAATATTGAAAGTAACACACATCGTAAATGTCCTGAGATGCCTGATGGATGGCTACAACAGCAGCGGAGCCTATGTAGTTGGTGGACAGACGAATTGTCTTAACGAACTCGAGGGCAGTCGCGCTGTCGAGACCATGCATTGAGTTGTCCCAGCACTCAAGGCCGTCTCAGCGATACGGCACGCTTCCTCTCGTCTCCAGAGACACCACGCACAAAGTTGTTGCCATCCTCTTGACGGTGTGGCTCAAGCCAAAGACAGTCATGACAATGTCGCCCATGTGGTCGGCGTGTCGCGAGTAATACCGGGGGAAACGGGTGCGAGGTGTACGGGCACGAGCGTGACCAAACAGGAAGGTAGGGGACATGAACATCCATTTCGGCATTGTGTATTTTCTGCGGAAATACTTGTATATAGTCTCCAGAGGAATGCCTAGAAGATTAGTTAGAAACTAGGTGATTACATGATAGTAGAAGACGCACTGTCATAATTTGAATGCGCATCTTCCTCGACCAAGAATCCGTGGGTCTGACCAGCGATGGATTTGAGCAGAGTCGCGCAGCCGCTGTACATGTATCAGTTGTGAATCCAAATAAATCCAAATCAAATACCCACCTTACAGGATGCCTAAGAAGGACAACCTACTTTGACGAGGCCTTCAAAGTCACGCAAGATATCGATGCACCGAACAGATGTATGATAGGGTAACTGAGTTAATAGAAGGCAGTATCGCGATATTAGAAGAGAGATCGTCGTCTACAATGCCCTCGAATAGTGTAGAGTAGTGACGGCGGCGATGGCGAGAAATGGTCCGTGAAAAGCGCGCGCGGTCAAGATGAGGACGCGAAATGTCCAGAATGAGGCCTATCTCCTCTGAGCGTGTTCCTCTCCACGCCGTGGACCAAACCCGCCATCGCACGAACCGTGTCCTCCTCCACCCAAGCCAGCAATCGTCACCACTCCCCACGACAACACTCCTCAGCCATCAGTCCCGCCATACCAACGATACGCACCATGCCTCAAGAACTCTCCTCAGACATCTCCGTCCATCCGGCTTCTCGCCGTACTCGTCTCCTCGCCATTGCTCCTCGATGTGTCGTAAGCAAGAGAAGAGGGCGCAGGCAAAGGCAAAGGCTGATACGCGCAGCTAAAATTAGCCTTGAGCTGGGGTGCGTTAAGGGTGCTATACTTACATGGAATTTCCTTGCGCTTAGCAAGGACTCCCCCACCCCATAGGAAAAGGAAAGGCGAGATGCCGAGATCACAAACTGAATGGTGACGGTCCGAAATACCGAACAAGTGGTCTCAGACTCAGAGTGTACCCGCTTGGTAAACACTTAACACAGAAAGCGGAAACGATGCGAGCGAGCGCACAACATCTTAGATGAGCATGCTGAACATGTATCTAATATTTCTACAACAAGAGGGTATTTTTTACGGGTATAAGTAATGCAGCACGGTAACCCGGTCGCGCCATGGTGGACATGTTCGAAATCCGCCAAGTGCTTGCCGGCGGCAAACGTGGGAACTGCTTACGAATCCGCCAAACGGGAGGGTGCGAGTGCCCATAATGTTCGCTTCCCATCTTTCCTATCCTCTCACATCTCCAAATCTAGTGAAACCGGAAAAGACACGTCTCGCCTGTTCAGTTTTCTGGGCAAGGCTCTCAAGACTGTTGGGCCTATCCCTATCGGCAATACGGTGTACGGCGTTACCCCGTCGACGTCGTCCACTCGCACACGACAGCACATTTCTCGACGGATCAAATATCGATCTTGTCATCCTCCTCCACCTTCAGCCTGAGAACCATGTTCCTCTTTCTGAAGTCGATGTCGTAGGGTTCGCGCTGGAGGACTTTGGCGAACAGTCAAAGTTTCTCCAGACAGCATTTATGGCTTTTGAAGATTCTGCAGCAAGTCAAGTTCATTCCCAGAGGATAGAGAGCATATCGCAGCTATTAGAGATAGGAACCCGCTGGGAGCTAAAGCATTGGCGATCTGTCTCATTGACTTGTTGTACACTACAGGCTTCGATGCCACGCAGTTGGAGATTCTCGTAGATGCGAAATGGGTGCCGACGAATCGGGGTATGCTGGGACGGGGACTCCATCCGTTCGACGAAGACTCTTCACTGGTTGGCGATGCCGTCAATGTATCCCCCCATTGAGGATGGCACTGGAATGGAACAAGTCGCTTTCCATGGCGACGTTGACGCAACGGATGAAGATGGTCGTGGCACAGGGAAAGCCGGCAGTGACATATAGGAAAATGAGAATTATCATCAAGGAGTTGAGCCAGCAAGAGTTGAGTGAGGATGAGCTTTTGACGTTGAGGAATTTGACGTCGGAGGAGGAGTGGATTCCAATCTCGCACCATCATATGGCGGCGACGACCCATGCACTGTTTTATCTGCCTTTGCCACTACCGGGCTTTTATGAGATTCCGCTTGCGATGTCGGATCGGCAGGATGTGAGGGAGTTTTTGCAGAAGCTGGGGTGTGTTGAGAGGTGTGCACTTTTCTACCGATTTGATATTTCTTCTGACAAAGTGATGATAGACCGGGGACAGATATCCTGGTAACAGAATTGCAGAGGTTAAACAAGACGCCTCCTAGCAATGAGAAGTTCCAAGCTGTGCGTAGTTCTCTCCTTCTCCTAACATGCTTTTATTAATTAAACACTCACTTTTGTTAGGTTCTGATGCTATTAAAAGCCTTCCCTCGAAATCTTACGGACGAAGAACGTGCCGAGATGCTCCTGCTCAATACATACTGCAACCTCCGTCGGGCGGGGACGTCTTCTTCAATGACATAGGCGACCGTGCCTACCTCGAGGCTGGTGACCTCCTTCTTGTACACTCTCGTCTTGAGACGCACATCGCGACTCGGAAGCAACTGCATATTAGTCGGCTTGGACTCAAGTTCCTTCATTCGAAGAACCCCGGTCTAGACCTTATCGCTTTACATCAGGAGTCTATTCCTCAATGTGGATAATCCCTCGGTCGATGTTTGGCTATGGAACTGTGCCGACGAAATGTTCCTCAACATCACGGATGGCGGTGATGTCAAAGCTGTCCGCAAGTACCTCCTGTATGTTTCGGGCGTTGAGGAGATTATGAATCCACCAATGCCGGAGACTGTGTTCACATCGGTGGAGGCTCAGTATGCGTAACTCAGGAAGGAGTATAACGAGATGAGGCACGCGCAACAGTTCACGGTGTAGTGTTCGTGACTGAGAATGAGGATTCCCCTTGGGATTCCCTGAGTTTTGCTCATGTATTATACCGAAATTCGGAAAAACAGAATCTTAGAAAATGGCCCACTCGTTGCCCCGGTCCTGCCGCGCTCGTCGATGGCCCAAACCGTTTATCTTTATGTACGACAGATTCCAGAGTACCTACCTCATGTCCTGGAGGCAGAGCGTGAAGATTGGGAAAGTGTAAACTGCAGCTGGTTCAGAGATAGAATGAAGTGAGTTGGAAGTAGAATTAGGTGGAATAACCTTGGATGAAATCAACTAGAGCCAAGTAAGGATCAGTTTCTCAAATCTTTGTCGTTTCCGGGTGAAGATTATTGACATTGTTTCTAGTCCTAGTTACCAAACGTACCTGTAACGATGTCACGCGAAATAGAGAATTTGGGGGCAGCAAGAAGCCTCCCCAATTTCTCTCTTGCTTGATGCCGTCTCTCATCCTCCTCCTCATCGATCCAGCATTTTTTCCCGCCCTCCATCCCCAGCTACTCCCTTCAGTGTTGGTAGGGGAAATTGGTTTGTTCCCTCTGGGTTCCTTCCCCTTCACCGACGCTCAAGTCTCGGTTTGGTCCTTATCCGGTGGCTTCCTCGCCACGCACCACCCCATGGAGGTTTCCGTCGAATGTCCTCACGTGATCGTTTCCCAACCTCGTGGCGAGCCGGGCTGAGCGGAGCCACACCGAGCCTTCGACAACCCCCAAGAACTAAGTTCTTGTCCTTTCCCTTCCAGGGCAGTTCCTCCTCTTCTCTTCCCTTTTCATCCCTTTCTGCAAACAGAGCAACATGCTTATCTTATCGGAAGAATGATCGGGCCGGATTATCATTCCAAACCCTCCACCTGCCTCCACGTAACACTCGGCTGCATACACCCACCACACTTATAGACTCTGGAAAAATGGTGGACAGGCAAGGCGTTAAGGCAAGTATTGTTTTATTTAATGCCATTGTCTGCTGAACTTGCCCTAGCGTAAAATGGAGGGTTTTGACCCGATGGACCGTTACACCGCGTGTAAACGTAGTAGATCATCGAATAGCCCTAGTATCCACGGCTCCGGTCCTTTTCCGTCTCCAAGTGCAGAGGCAGAACTCTCCACGCTGTCTTCGACTGACGACGGCGTTAACGACGCGACACAGACGGCTGTCATTAGAGATGAGGGTGTCAAGGATGCGACGCAGATGATGGAAGAGGAGCAGCGAGACGATGTCAACGACAAGAGACCTCTATTGACCGAAGAGGAGCAGCGAGAGGTCGAAGAGTACGATGGCTCCGACCAGCGTGCAGAGACAGATTTCTCCCACCTATCTCCAGCTGTTGTAGGCCAAGTTAGTGATGACGGTGACAATGGTGTTGACGGTGTCAGCGACGACGTTGTGAGAGCAGAGGCTGAACGCGTCGAGGCGGAGAGAAGGCGAATTCAAGAACAAGAGGAGCGAGAGGACGAAGAATATGCTGAAGAGGGTTACTACAATTGCTGGCCTGAATATATAGTCTGTTCCTATTCTTTCAATCCATCCTGTTCGCTCACTCTTTCTAGTTTAAACCCCTTCCCTCAAGCTCTTCTCATGATGTCAACTCGATACCGTCTTTCAGCAACGTTAGCCTCGAAAACACGTTCAAACCTGTTCATTACAACGAGGATCGCGCATACGACATTACAAATATTCCCTGGGAAGATCGTGTGCCCTATCCCGACAATGTGAGTGTCGTGACCGTCTAGGCAGGATGCGCTAAGTAATATTGTCTAGTGCAAACGAAGACGCGCTCGGCGATATACAATGCATTATCGAGATATGGCATTACGTGGATTGGCATCAAGCTACCGATGCTTTCCTCCTCGTGTGCCGCCAGCCCCCAGGATAACCTACAGAACTGCCGGAGGTGGGTTCTGAATACCCCATCGTCGGATCCATTTTTTAAATCAGATATACAGCTGTCAACAGGATATGTCAGATGAAAGGATCTTTTGCTACTGCTAGTGCTGTTTACAAAGGTGGGCCTGACGAGACGGACCGTAAGTCTGCTTTCTTGTCTTGCTCGTGCGTCATCAATGTCGACGCGATAACTAGGAGAGGAACATTTTTATGTAAAGTCTGGTTCTCTGTGCATCTTCAGAGCAGCGGAAGGTTATCTCGCTCGGCCTGATGAATGGGAAATCCGCCAGCTTACTGAAGATGGACCTGATCCTGACAAGGAATACCATGAGCATACGGCTCTGAAGCAGGCCTTCAGGCGCAAGGATATGCAAGGTATCCATTTTATCTGTTGCTTTTCATATTCTAACCCATGTTTAAGAGCACTCATTTCAGTATGCAGTCGACTGCCCCAAGTTGGAAGATGCCCAAGAAAAAAAGCAGAGGAAAAAAGATGAAGCGAAAAAGGCACAAATGGAGAAGGCTCGTCGCAAAGCTTTAGCAGCGGGAAAGAGACCACCTGATCTCATTGTGGCGCCGAACGAGTATCGTTGGAACCAATATCAGTTCATCAAGCTTTATACTGTAAACAGTATTGCTTATGATCCAAGGAGGTTTGTTGTACAACGTGATCATCCTCACCTTGGCATCTGACATAATCACTGTTAGTGGCATCATTGCTTCTTCATCGACTGACAGGACCATCAGGTTCACGTCCTTCCAGCGTGCGGAACCTTTAGAGGGCTATGAATGCCCAACTGATGCTTTGAAGTTTCCACATGGTATCCCATATGAAATTGTGTTCAGTCCTACACGTCTTCCACCTATTCTTGCTGTAGCTGGAAAGTAAGCATTTCTATCTCTGTCCGTCTCTCATTAACCTCCTCCATCTAGACATGTCGTCCTCTACCACGACCCATTTGGCGATGAACCTGCTGAAGAGACTCTAAAACTCATGCCTCAGGCAGCATCGTCAAACCACATTATCGGATGTCTACACTGGGGTCGAAGGGATACGTCGAACTATCTATTTGCATCGACTGAGTCCACAGATTCCATATCTGAGAAAGGCTCCCACAAGGCCTTTGATCTTAATGACCGCTTTAAACGGCCAACCTACGTCTTCAAAGACGCGACAGAGGCTGGTGACGAAATGGCTGTTAGCCTTAATGGTCAGTGCTTTCATTTCCTTTGTCTGATATCTTGTTATTGACGTATTGTTGCAGGCGAACAGTTGGCACTCGTTACTGCACCAACAACGACAAAAAGATGCCTGCGCCTATACGACATCAAGAACAAACATACCAAGGCTGCGAGCTCTATCATGCTGGAAGAGTTCGGCGCCGGCATTGGGCATCCTCAGGTCAATTCGGTAGTGTTCAGTCCCGGAGAGATTCAACTGGCTGTCGCGAAGAGCGACAATAGCTTGCATATCTATGATACACGATTCCTCAATAAAGTGCTGAACCGGTTCAGCCATCTTGGTGAATCAAAGGTGTTGCCAAACGAAGTAGGGGTGCACGAGCCATATGGGATTGTCCAGGCGGAGTGGGTGAGGTTGACACGCGGTGGCAAATTAGGACTGGTGACGGGTGGAGAAGATGGTAAGCTGTTGTTTTGGTAATAACACATATCAGACTGACAATTTCAATAGGATTTGTGCGACTTTGGGACCCTCAGTCTTCGCTTGAGGATCCGGACAATGGAGGTGTGATAGCAGAGATCGACTCGGATGTCGCAAGGTTCAGTCTTGGTGATTGGACGGAGAAGGAACATGCTCTTATTGTGTACGTTTTCTCTCATTTTTTCAATCAGGCTGACATCGCGCTCTACAGAGGAGGCTCAGATGGGAACGTTTCGATCTTTGACAGACAACCTTATTTCTACAAGATTCCAGATGATGATTAAGCGATAGACGTTGCTTTATTGAATATTCTGCATATTATTAGGCTTGCTCTTATCTTGTTATCATATGTAAAAGTGGGATGACGGCAATTGAGGGATTAGTCCTGCAAAACCGGAGGCGACGCAGATGATGCACTTCTGCGTCAAGTACCTGTACAAACACAACTGCAGGTAACCCGTCTCCGTGACAAGTTCGGTTCAAGTGAATAACCACCACGTCGTCCGTCCAAGTAAAGCCGCCAAGTTAGGAGTCATTCAAGTCGACAAGCTCGGACACTGTACATCTCCAGCAACTCCATAGACGCCGACGCGACTCTCTTGTCCCTTCTCTACTTCAGCGCATCTCCTTGCCAGACAAAGACTTGCTCTTTTTTACCTGCTCCTCCTCTCCAAAGGGCCTTTCCGTAGCCACGCGACACCGCACATCTTCGAAGGACTTCCTGATCACTGGGTTTTCCTCCTTGGGAGGATCTCCTTAGGTGCTAACACGAGACGTTCATTTCCACCTTTTCGGGAGCATCTCTCTCACTGCGCACAACACGTCGTCTTCCTCGTCTGTCTCCTCCCCTCCCCACCGAGTGACGGGAGTAGGGAGAACCCTCTCACTCCCTGGGCGCATCTCTGGGGGCGCGCGCGAATCATATTCAGAAGACAGCCTTGGCAAAGTGAACAAGTCCAAAACAGGGAAAGGCAAATCGAGTCGTGAAATCGGTGAGACAAGGCGCCGCCACTGATTCGTGCGCGCATTCCATACACCCCTTTTACTGCCTTGTAGCCCTCGCGGTTCTGAAGCCTCTTCAAAGCCTCTTCTCTGACCAGTGATAGAATCCTTCGCCCCGGCCAGCAAGCTCTAAGTCGAAGAGGCGGGTTAATGTGCCACAATGTAGCGCACTCCGTCAGCGGTGTTCCTGAATAGGAAGCGAAAAAAAGAAGCCAAATATGGCGAGCACGACGGGATTCTCAGAGACAGTCGTAGCGCCGACCCTACATCTGAAGTATCATCAGAAGCGTTCACAACACTCACAAGGTTCAAAGTACATGAGAAAACTCCAGAAATTCATCTACAAAGAAATCAGCAAGAATATGCCTCTAAACACCCGACTACTCACCGCTCCTATAGTCGGACTCAAAACCACGAAGAACGAAATCAACGCCCAATCCTCTAGGAACGACTTCCGTGTGTTATCGAAAAAAGCGAGACTGGCGGGAAGCGCAGTCGCCATCTCCGCCTTCACAGCATACTTCATATCCGCTCGCCCATCCGTTTGCCTGCTGCCCGGGGCATCTATTTTAGCTTCCCAACATACGTCAAGTTGCTTCGCGCAGGCGTAAGAACCGTGTTGGGCGCATGCGGACGCACTTGGGGACCGTCGACGGTCGTTGGCGTTGGTTAGGTAGAAGGTAGGACGCTGCAGTGAAAATCAGATCTCTCGAGTTAGCAAAAGTCATCTTACATACCTTCCACTTGATTCTTGGTCATCCAGCCTTGTCCTTGGGCTTCTTCATCCAGCCCATAACCGATGCCAACTATTCCGTGCACGGGCTCCAGTGCACTTGAACCATGCTGTCTATGAAAAACCCTATTCTTCTCGTAATTGTATATCTGCTCGCGAGCAGCCATGAGCGATGTGTTGTGAATTCCTGTAAGGTGAAGATGAAGTATCAAGAGGGTCAGATCAAGGTGATCGCGAAATGGGGTAAGAAAATTTCACTTGCAAGTAGACCAAGAATTTGCTCTCTCCGCTGTCCGAGCTCATCAGTGCTAAATTCTCTCCCGTGCCAGCTGCTGAGATGCGAGAGGATATACTCATCCAACTGGCACTCAGATCACCGTCTAGTGAACTGTCCATGAAAGCCAGATCGCTCTTCCGGTACAGTATAATTAGACATGCTCTCAAATCTCATCAACGATCTCTCGATACTCTCGATGAGTTCCATAAATTCGTGGGGTTCCAGGGACCCCGAGCCGTTCCCGGCCTTGCGAGTATGAACGAAGGATTCTCGCAGTTGCTTGATAGAAGTGATACGTGATGTCTAGATACTGGAATAAGCGCACTTGAAATGAAGGAAATGACAGGACAGACCGTAAGCGCCTTGAAAGGCGGGCCGAGATCTCGGCAAGGTATAAGTCTCCAGGCGTCGCACTTGCAACGACATCGCCCGTAAGATAGTCACCGGCGATTTTGATGCAGGCAATAACGCGATGCTTGCGGTCGACTTGATGAATGACAGGATAAAAGAAGTGTCCTCTAGGTAAACCAGCAATCTCCGTAGCCTTGCCTTCCTAAATATCGGATAACTCGAAAGGAGTGAAGTTTTGATCGTCCCAGCGGGCATGAACGACAACGGTGGAGTGGCCGTCGTAAGCATGGAAGGGAAATAATATAGGGAATTTTCGTATAGGGCAGGAACCTTAATCGGTTTCTTGTCCCCCAGAATCTGAACGAAGGTCTCTCCTGCGGCTTGGAAGACAACTCGCTTGCCCGTAACATCAGCACGGAAATCCTTAGATGCCCTAACGCGCGGCGTGTCGGCCGTCTCGAACCCAACGAGGTCAATATCGTCAATCGTCCTCAGCTTTCCAAGGTCCTTCTTGATATGCGCTGTAAATTGAATGGGTTTTGGCGTGAGACCTTCGCTCCAAACTCATTTTCGGATAGCGGTACAGACTATATTTGTTCAGCAGCCCGGATAATAACAGCCGAGTCGTCAGATGGAAATGCGAAGGAAGGATGGGTTCCTATGGGAGCGTATACGACGCTCACGCGTAGGAGAGCCTGTCCCAAATGTAGTGAATAGTTCCAGTGACGAGGTCTTTGAAGAGCAAAATTTTGTGGTCCCAGATGCGACGAACAAAAGCGAGGATACGTTCATTCAGAGAAAGTTCTGGCCGAGATGCATCACTGGCTGGAAACGCGTCTACAAGCGTCACAGTTTGCTGGGCCGTGAGGTAGCTCTGGAAGAGAGAGTAAATTCCGTTATGGGCATCTAATTGCCAATAAAAAGCAGATCGAACCAGGACGAAGGGTAGGCGTACCTTTGCTGTAATCAAACGATACACTGTCTCGTATGTTCTTTGAGAAGATGACACTCGTGCCAGAGAGCCTGTTCTGGACCAATTTGTTCCTCGCAGTAGTCGTCAAATCCTGCTGGCAAGGTGCGTTTGAGTAGCCTGGTACCTGCGCCTGCAGAAACGGGGGTGTTCAGAGCAGGGACAGAAAACTGGTGAACTGGTGAACCATTTGGTGGCCACAACTTGGTCTCCGGATGGGTGGATACGCGCTCGCTCATGCAGCGATACGTCTCGTTTGTTACATGTTGAGCTTGACATTCATGAGTCAACTTCACCGCATATATGCGCACGAGTCGTACGAGAATCACGCGCTGTCTCCACGTTCCTTTTCGTACATCCTTTCCAAGCAGTCACCCAGATGTTATCCAATCCCAAGCCAGCACCGCTTTTGAAGATAATCCTGTCACCTTCTGGCGAGAAATGTAGATCCGAGTCGTATGGCACGCCAGTCAGGATGGGGTGGGCTGTGGCGACAGCGTCACTCGCTGTGTACGCGTCGTGGCGGCAATGCAGTACAAGTCGCCGGACCATGCCAAAGACAATATCACCGGTAACCGGGTGCACGTCGAGGCGCAACCAAGTGCCCTCCTGGACATCGCACTCGAGTACGCGTGGGTAGGGAAAGTTCCTGGAAATGTCCCATGGCGTCTGTTTTCGGATCGGCCAAACGTCATCCTTCCACTCATCTGCAGGGTTCTTCTGCACCGTCTGCGAATGAGTGAGTAGTTTCCCGAGGTAGGAGAGAAGTGTTGCAGCGCTCATGTTCTTCTCCATGTTCACGACAACCACATGGACGTTTGGAAGAGCCAGCTGAGAGTGGCAATATGAACGGTCGGTAAAAGGAGGGTAAGAAATACACACCGGACTGTTGTCGCCGCCACTAGAACAAGCTGTCTTGGCCTTATCCGTCCCAACCTTGACCACTGTGCATCACAGAACCCGAAGTACGCCTTCTGGCAATACGATTTTCGCATGTCACCTTCCCGCCGACCCGCCAGTCATCCCGCCCTGGCTCTATTTCAGCCTGACGGACCCGGAAATGGAGACGAGATCACGAGAGCAACAAGAGCTCTTTCCTAGAGCATACGTGTCAGATATCCTGGCGCTATTACGGTGCAAAAGTCGTCCTAAAGGACCAGTTCGTTATCAGGTAAGAATATTTAAAAGATTAACTCACCGAATCACGACGAGAGCGCGAGGCGGTCCAAGATTATGTATCAATCACCTAGGAACAAGTTCATGAGCCATCCTACCTACAGGAGTAAAGTCGCCACTGTCCCGACGCTCTGAGCATCGTCCCGCCATAGGCGAAGTGTCGTCTAGCGCGGGTATCTGCAATGTCACGACCATATCGACGGCATGGGTGCAGATGTAAAGCGTTGCAAGGTAATTTCAGAAAACGTACCGACTTGGATGGGGAATATCTTGACTGTGTCTTCCGCCTCGGTAAGCATATCAATGAGATCAAAGAACTACTCCGTCGAATGCTTATCGACCGCGCGTATTCCTTGAAGCCTTCGAGGGTCCTCGGGACGTCGTCGACGCCCCACGAACCACAGCACATCTGAACTGCCAAAAATGCTGGATGCGACAATGAGGACAAATAAGACGGTGGAAGCCAAACGAGCTGACGACAAGGAAGTACCTGTGGTAAGCGTGTCTGTCCAACGGAAGGTACTTTGTCACGACGAACACCACAAACACCCGGTTTCCGCAAACATCCACCAAGATGAAGTGTGCGCCCTAAACTGGAATAATGTTGGTTACAAGACAGTGCAGCGAGCACGGACATCCTGCATCCAACCTATTCACCAACCTGATCTGCAGCACAACACCATGATAACCAAAAAGAGAAAAACGACGAACATCATCACGAAGTGGTCGCGTCTGCCTAGGGCTCACGACCGAAACATTGCGCCCATGATGAGAGGAATGCTTTTGCCCAAGGCGCGGACAGTCAAGATTGGTTTCGTATGAATCCGTGGAAGGAAAGCAGGTAGTATTTCGAGAGATGGCATGTACGCTCGCTACATGGGAACCACAATGGCCTATTGAAATAACTGGCGAATGAATCCGCGAAACAGGCGATACTGCTATGTCTCCTGCAGGTGAAACCCCAGTCTCCACAAAACCCGCGCAACACATACATCGAAGGAGGTGGCTATGAAAAAGGAACTTGGTGCGCTGCTTGGTATTGTTCCGAGTGAGCTAGCGCGTCATGGACTCCAGCTGTGTATCGTCCATCTGAACATCGAAGATGAAGCCTGGATGAAGTGCCGGCAGTCGTCGTTGTCGTCACTGGTGGTAGTAGTGATGAGTTTTAATCATCCAAATATGTACATCGCTTGGTCAACGACCACCATGTTCATCGCCATCTACCTGACTCGCTTCAACGGAAGTACGCGTACAACCTCCATATTGACAGGAAAAGAACCATGGTCGAACTATCCTTCCGGAGTCGTTGTATAAATGGTGCATGAATGTGTTCATCCGGCCATTCTTCCATCTGTCCAAGTCCAACCAGGGTCCAACATCTCTGCCTTGCCATCGACCTCTCGGAGTCCTTTCATCCCTACAGCGACCAAGAAGAAAGGGATGCTGCTGCGATCAGAGAACGGACAAGGTCGCTATTACTTGTCAGACCAGAATCGACCAGGCTGGTAAGAGCAAAATGAGACCCAAGGCAGTACAACGTCGTCTGTCCTCTGCCGTCTTCTCGTGAATATTGGTCTTAGTACGAATTTAGTGTCTGCTGCTGCCCCTGCCCTGCGAAGGTTCTACAGACGTCCACGCGTCCATGTACAGGCAGACACAGCGCGCGTCGCGAATATTGGAGAGCGGCTCAGCGAGCGCGACAGCACTGTTGTGCATGACACCAACGCCTGCGTTGTTTGCGGCCTGCCATTACTTCTGCGGCGTCCTTGGCTACACTGACGGATTCGGCGATATCACGTCTATCTAGATGGCGAGCTTGGCTTGTGCTTGCTTGCCAGCTTCAATGCGACGAACGACGAACGACGAGGTAGACGTGAAGACCGCCCTGGCTCTTGACGATCTTGTAGCGATACCTTGCTTGAGCTCGCCCCTCCGCCGTATCCCTTCGGAAAACTCGAGTGCGTAGCGTGTAGCGCACATGGCGATGATGCTGGTGCTTTCCCAGACCCATGGTATCGACCGCCATCGAATTTCTATGAAGAGAAACATACACAACAGGGACAGGGTAAGTTGTTCCTCGACGAGTAAACCGGACTGACTGACTTGGTAAACCGGAAGCTGACGATGCACCCTTAGGCGTTCGTCGATGTACGCCGACATCTACCGATTATGTCTGAGAACTTCGCCATAGGAGTACTAGATATAGCACTCGCAACAGACGAAACGAGACCATTTCTTCCTTAACCTCCTACCGCGCCAATGCACGCTACCGTATCCTTTCGCTCTATCCCTCGCACTCTTCGCTCCGGTTTTCGATCCTTGGTTAGATCCAGAACGTCAACCGGTGAACGTCGTGTCAAAGAAGATAAAGTCGTGAGTTGACTCCTTTTCTTTACCATGCCTATACTGAAAAGGCTCAGCGTGAGTCCACTTTGGAGGATGTTTCTGTATGTTTACCTCCCGCGACTGCCAATATCCAAGATTTGACGTGCGAAGCATCTACTCTACATTCATATCCGGGCATGGCGCCCTCTACTCTCTATCTTCTACTACGAGTTCGACGCTTGCCAGCCTTGAGCTCACTCTTCTTTGTACAGCCCAGTGTATCGCCATACAACCTAAGCCGCCAGCTCAGCGGTCACCACCACCTACCGTCATCCAATTGGCGAACCAATTCCAGCCGAACCTCAAGTTGCCATTATCGACATTGATGCTCATTCGGCCTCCATTTCCGTCACTCTGCCAACACTGAAGAAGATTACGCCGTCTGACGCTGATTCATCACCGGCGGCCTTTTCGGCCAACTTTGCGTAGACGGGATGCATTCAACGCAAAGAGAATGCTTGAAGATTCTCTCCGGCACACGGCACCACACAGGTTCTAGATTGCTTGTTTGAACATTTTTCCTCTGTTGTACTGATTACCTAATTTTTCGCTTTTACTTGCCTTCATTGCTTTGTTACAACTACTTTTATGCTAATCATTGTATCAACTGGACATTATTCCCTAGTTGTATCTGTAGATTGAATCAATAATACATATGCTAACTTAAAATGTCTGTCGCATTGTTACGTCTGTCGACAGCAAGACTGAGGAGAGTCAAGGTGCTACGAACATAAATGCAGGTACTTAATACGACGATTCAGAGCGTGGAGGTCCAACATTCTGCCGACTCGAAAGGGCGACGTGAATGGCCTGTGAACGACGACGACCATCGCCAGCGCAGAGCTCATTCATACAGCGCAAGAGCTTACCATGTTGAAGACCATGAGATCATCGTCGACCGGGTTAAGGTTGCCTCTGTTGGTAAGTATTTCCTCAATCCACTGCAAAGGATAAGTAAGTAAGTCAAAATTCTTATTAGGCAATCCCTTTGTCTATCGTGAGGGCAGTCTCAACTCGTATGCGAATGACATTGAGACAGCCTCCCGCTGGCGGTCATACCACTGCCGCCATGTGGCATACGAATCCCGATTGAGCTCAATGTTCATGTTGGATGAAGCGGCGGCATCCAGACAGAACGAGCGACCTGTATGCTGGACAATATCTCAACCAACTGCGCCCCGTTTTTCTGGCGACACGCCGTCCTATGGAAGAAATCAGATCGAAGATCTGTTTACAAAAGAGGAACATACCATAGAAGAAGTCGAAAGCTAGGCAGCGCTAGTCCATTACTGCCAATATTCGGGATATTGTCGTAGAGACAATCGTTGAACGCCGACCTTCCAAACTGATCCCACCTGCGAGACTGAATCCAGCGAGGCCACGGACAAGGCCAGCTGGAGACGTGGGCGTGTTTCTGAACAGAAATAACTCCTAAGCGTCGCACTACATTGACGACAACTAGTCGAAAGCCCACGAACCAGAACCATATTCCGCTCAAGGCGAGGGCGAGTTCAAGTTGGGCGGACAGTGTTATTCGGAGATTGAACGCGTTCAGTAAACGATAGGGAGGGCATCGCGAACATTGTCGGCATCCTGGAATGAAAATGAACATCTTGAGGTAGGCCAAAACCGTGTGAAAACTCACTAATATGGAGCAGATACTGCGATTCGACCGGCTCTATATCTACTACAGTTGACAGTCAAAATTGAGGAAAGGGTCGCTGCACCGTGAGCGATGAGGGAGACCTCCCACAGCTGGTGACTCTGGATATAAATATGCTTCAAATAGCAGGTTTATCGCCCACCTAAAGATTCGGACTGATTCCAAAACGACGTCCAATCCCTTGCGTAGTCTTACGGACTGCGGCGGTTGCACAACGCGACAAGTAAGGAGAACCGCGAGAAATAACGATGGGTACCCAGAGCGCTCGTTGTTGGGATCCGGGTCACAGGCGAAGGTCGGTGCCAAGTCGGCCAGCTAGTCAGACATACCCGTTGCTGGCGAAACTTTGTGAAGAGAATAAGTCCAGAAATCGGACACTGGCATACAATCGTTAGATCGACGCCACCCCCACCCCTTCCATCCAGTCACTTAGGACGCAGGAATGAAATAGAAAGCTCGCTCGTTACAGCAATCACCAAGTGTCAGAATCATGCACACGCGAGTTCTGAAAAGTCTAATTCATGGTGAGATGAGACACATTTCGTATCATTTGAATGAAAAGTTTACCTTGAATTACACGCGTATTCGATGTGTCATAATTCCTCCGTGGTATTCGCGGTCGGGTTAGAACGACTTGACGATGTTGTTCTTGTCGAATCGCATGTCGGACGTCGTGGTAAGAGGTCAAGTGCCGGATCAAGCAAGACCGAGTGATCGGGCCGACTACACTCCCAAACGCCTTGACAGTGGAAATCAGGAAATTGAGTGGAGTGAGAAATCCACCGGACCGATCGGTGGAATTTTTATGACCATTTCGTCAGTGTCCTCCAGCGAAGCAGTCAGCGGGTTCCTTACAAGTGCGCCCTGGCTGTGAGCGACAGGTGATGCTGCCTTACCTCGATAAATATTACCTCACTACAGCTCATTGCCTGTGTATTGACCAAAATGGTGACGCGATGGTAAGCTTCCATAGCTGCCGAATGAGGTTAGCCTTATGTTTGACTCATTCACAAACGATCTTAAGGTTTGTGTTTACCCCCCAGGTTTTTTTCTCGTTCCTGTGACATCATCCCCGCGAGCGCTTATGTAACAGCTTCCCTTCTCTTTTTAATTTCACCACCTTCGTCGTTCTCCCTCGCGTTCTTGAATGTCGAAAGTTCAATGCGTAGTGTTTGCCATGTATTCCCATTTTTTTTAGCCAGTTCCACCTTAACGGGCACCCAATCCAAATCACCCTTTCGGACCGACTAATGCGCATCTAAGACACCATCATCGCTCGCTGTCCCTTTGAACACGGTGTCTTCGCAAAAACGAGGCTTGGACTGTGTACCGTCTGCCGGCTGTAAACGTCGTAAGTAGCTGTTGCGGCTAGTTGACAATCAAAATATGATGAACTAAACAGCGCGTTCAAACTTCAAATGTTTATACCAGCGGACTTTCGGACAACGCGAAAACTCGTGTCTTGCAACATGTGTGAATACGCCTCTTTCTCCGGATGAGGTTTTCCTTCTCGCCTGTGACCACATAGTAAAACGGGATCATCCTGAATCGTTGCGGGCTGTCCTGGCCAGTCATTCCTGCACTTTCAACTGTGTGGTCCGCACCGCTCACGCTGATCTTGTTGAAAAGTCCAGGGCATCTAGGGGAAACCAGCCCACCGATGGTCCCATTTACCCCCCTTCGGACATGGGGGCCTCCGCCACGTATGCCACCACATTGACGGTCGCCCAGAAACAATCTACGCTCCTTTTTTTGATGTCTACGAAACTTGAGACCATCCCATACCGGGAGTTGCTAGCCGTAGCCTTGGACCATGGTGTCCGCCGCACAGACCATCCGACTTTGTGGCAAACGATGCAGGAACACAAATGTTCGTGGACTTGTCTAATTCGTGCCCAGGACGCTATTCGTGCCGGCCAGTCCCCGGCTTCGCTATCCGATGCTTTTTCCGACTTGCGTGAACGCCACACCTATGCAGACGCTTCACAAATTGGTCAAGAGCGGCAATACTTTCAGGAGCATCCACCCAAGCCTCCTTTGAACGGGCGTATGGCTCGTGACAATCCGCCGTCTAGGATTCGTTCGTCATTCTTTATTTCTCGCCAGATAGCGGAATTAATCGTTCGCGTGGCCGACAACAATTGCAACTCGCCGCGTACCCTACATTAGCTCAACTGACCACAAAATTGAATTCCCGCGACATAGTTCTTCTAGCCTTCGTACTTCGAGGCCACGAAGAACAACGCCAGGAGATTGTTGACTTAAAGATATTGTTCGCCATCCTACTGGCTAGCAGGCCAACGGCGGGAAAGAAGACTGAAGAGTGTGAAGTCGAGGATGTATTAAACCATGAAGCACCATTGTTTGTGACGTATAACTAAATGACACCGATTGACATACGAGAATCGATATAAATGCTTGTAGTAGTGATAGTTCCCCGAATGAAGAAGAAGGCGGTTTGTGACTCGCCGCTCGCCGGCCACTTCCAATCATCCGTATCATCCGAGCGTCCTTTTGTTGCATGACAAACGCGACAGAAACACTTCCCTGTCATGCCGATATGACTCGCGAATTCACTTTGCATTGGATTATCACCGTTCATTCCGAGGATCCAAGGCAAAAGGACAACAAGCTCTTCTAAGACGCAGTCATATGCTTCAATACCACCCTCTGCTCGGATTGTCCTAAAGAAAAGTAAGCCTGAGGATCTCAAAGGAAACGGATTGCACGAACTTGATTGTCTCGACGACTGCCTCAAACATCTCAAGCGGCGGAGCAAGACTCGATGTGGCCAAGAAATGGATGTTCGTGATCAGGTGAACAAGATCCGGAGATAGCGTAAACAGGAGTGAATTGTGCTTGGCTGCCTAAGCTGCTCTGTCGACACAAATCAATAAATGGGGGGAGAGAGACCACTCTCTCGCGAGTGAGATTCCGAGGCACGACGACTTCCCGGAATCAAGACTCGAGGGATGGGAGGGTGGGTGAGACGAAACTCGCTGTGGTCGACTGGGCTGATGGTGGCGAGAGACACCAAACGCTGAGACATAACTCGGCAAAGCCTTGTCGACTATGCCGCGCTTAGTCAGCCCCTTATGACAGCAGCCAAGGCTGCTATCAACGTCTAGCTGCCTAAGCTGCTCTGTCGACACAAATCAATAAATGGGGGGAGAGAGACCACTCTCTCGCGAGTGAGATTCCGAGGCACGACGACTTCCCACAAACAAGCTCCGCAGGAGCACAGTCGGGGCCGAAGGAATCCGACTCCCCCCAAATGATCATTTCAGTCCATGAAGAAAAATATATGTCCGTCAGGACTCGCAAATCAGTCTGCGAGGCCGCCACATTTTCAGTAAGCATTCATGTCAGGCGGTGAAGTTCAGTAAGCATCCATGTCAGTCAATGGACAATGGTATCAGTCAATGAACCCGAATTCAGTCGATGGGTGAAATATGTGCAGCAAGAACATTCATGATCAGAATAAGGTGGGCATCCACATCAGTAAAGTGGCATCCACATCAGTAAGGTGGGCATCGGCATGTCGTCAGTCGGTGAGCATCCACGTCAGTAAGGTGGGCATCGGCATCTGCATCAGAAAGGTGCCGGTAATGGATCTTCGCGTCAGTCGGCGAGTATCAACAAAGATCAAGGAGGTTCGCCGCCATCGGTACATTGGGTGAGGACAGCAGAAAGTATACAACATGATATATAAAAAAAGGCAGTCATAAGTCAGAGATACAAATACATTCAAATTCGAATGCGCGCCTATCAGTCAGTGGCCCGCTCCAAAACCATGTTATTCTTCTCTTTCTGAATTCCTTCACTCCACGTAGCAATTTCCGGGTTAATGGCAAATGGTGACTTGAACAGAGTGGCCCGCACAGAATGGTCGAAGTGACGATATGCTGGAAACCACCTGTCGAAATCGGGATCGGCCATCATCTTATTCAGATGTGCAGAGAGGCCGGCGACGACTTGCGAACCCATAAAGGACGTACCCCACTTAATGAAGTTGGTGTACGCAATTACGAATTCGGAACGTGAGAGACTAGATTCTTCGGGCGCGTGGGAGGTGTCGAGAATGTGATAAGATACAGATGAGCCGTCGGCGGCGGTGTGGTAAGTTTTGATGCGGGGAAAGGTATCCATTGAATCCTCCATGCGATGAAGGAAGGAAGGAAGAAACATGGTAAGAGGAATAGTAATATGCAGTCTCGCGAGGGTTTTGTATTCGTCTGGGCATGAGACCACATTGGGATTGTAGGCGTCGGTGTTCTTCGCTGCGGTCGTATCAGAGAACATTTCTTCCAGGGTCTGTGCCATGATGACCGCGAATCGCGATGGGATGATGATGAGACGAAATCGCCAACTGAGACGAAACTCGCTGTGGTCGACTGGGCTGATGGTGGCGAGAGACACCAAATGCTGAGACATAACTCGGCAAAGCCTTGTCGACTATGCCGCGCTTAGTCAGCCCCTTATGACAGCAGCCAAGGCTGCTATCAACGTCTAAGAAGACAAACGCGATCGGGCGTAATAGGGAACGTGGGAAAGTCAGAGTTAGGGAGACAATAATGGTCTGCCCCCTTCTCTGCACAGTGTTGTGAATGTAGCATAGGTATTTCTCATTGTAAGCAGTCCAGCACATTCGGCGCAGCACTCGCACAAAGCATGGATGAAAGAGGGGTCTATTGTGATTGTAAAGTAGACTAAGATGTTGATTTCCCGGCAAGGACGTTGGTCTTCCTGCTCACTGCGACTCACAGTCTGGCAGCTCTGGCCGTTGATCTTGACACGGAGGATGCCCCACTTATACTTTTCTACGATAAATCTAACCCGATGATTTGCCTTTAAGATTTGACCGACATTCTTGTTCTCTTCTCCTTAGGACCGGGATTGGCGAAGCACCCAGGTCAATACAGACGCTACTCATCAACCCTCCAATCACGTCAAACAAGCCAACGTTGACGGTCACTGTTATCGCCAGCACACGACAAGGAACGTTCCCGGAGAAGACTGACTACAACTGATAGAGACGCGGGGTCTGCGCTCTCATCTTCGCAGAATCATGCCCAACGCCAGTTGTGCAGCCCGCTGCTTTACCTGTGTTCATGAACCTGCTGTTATCCAACCTAGTACTACGATGCATGAACTTCCGGCAATCAAACCTGCTTAGTAGACATACCATACGAATGAACTGGGGTTGCCGAACGACTGGCGCTAAAGGAGAGTTAGAAACATGCCACGATCGCCCCAAGGCGCACATACTCCTCAATCCAAGGTTCTTTGCAACCACTGCGTAACGATGCCCCTTTTGAGTACCCATGCTGTTCCCTGAGACGAGGATTTGCTTCATGTTCGGGTACTACTGGAATATCTAATCCACAGCGTCGAAGGAGGAAACACTTTTCTGGGACGAAGGATAAATGTTCGTGTATCCTTCATACCAGCTCGTACATATGACGAAGCGTTACTGCGTAAACAGCTGAAGGACAGCACTATCGGTCTTGAACGCGATGAAGCGAGATCTGCCATGCAACGAAGAGATGTGCTCTAAGGAAGAAGATTCCAGTTTACGAAATGAATTCATTCAGATCATTGTTGTCAAAACAAGGATGAAATGTTCCGGATGATATTGGGTTTACTGGAGACTTGTGGCGTAGTCGAGCACAGGTCGGGGGTCGATATCAGTCTCTATGAATAGGAAATTCATGAGCATGCCAGAAAATACAATAGATTTGACAGACCTTCCAGTTGATTCGCTCGACTTGGTGAGGTGTCCAGTCCTCAAAACGGCATGTGTAGATGTTGGAAGATTCTAAGACCTCGTGAGTATCTCAGTAAAGATCACAAAGAAAACGTCTGGGACAATGTATCACTCAGACTCGATACTTTCGGAGATCCAGGCTGCATTCCTCTCTCTGATTGGTTGCGTGTGGCAAAAGAAGAACGTCAAGAATCAACGAAACGATTCCTCCTAGCGTAATTGCTACACATGCATATGTCTCTCGTCTCGAGGGGTAAGAAACGATAAGGAAGGCTGGTTTGGGCAAGTCGAGTCAGTCATGCATCGCGGCAAAACTCAATACAGTATTGATAACGGTGACAGAGAAACCTTCTGGATACTGAGAGTGGCGTGAAGTGAGGGATCTAGAACGCGTCCATGCAGTCCTCTCAGTACTAGTCATAGAGATCGACGGAGTTTCAAATGTCAGCCGGAATTTTCCGGTCTCTCTTGAAGATCAACGTTCAACGCAGTGAAGACTTGGATACTGGGCTAGTCTTCTCCGTCTACGTTTTATTACGCGCCGGCGTCTCTTCTGGTGAATTTGTGTCTGCCTGGGGGCAGAATTTTCTTTCGGATTACCAGCTTGCAACTCAGCCTGGATTTCAGTGTGTCAACTCGTCCTTGGGCTTAAGGATTCAGGAGACCCTCATCCCACCGAAGAAGGAAGTATGTATTACGCCTTGCGAAGAAAGACATCAATCTCAAGATGCCTCAGGCGCACTCGAATTTGGGACCAGCGCTTCGGTATGTTCTTCCCGTCATTTTTGAACCGCGACGCGGTATTCAACAATCAACATTTGAACGTGTTCACCCCCGAATTCTCCAAAATACGCCCATCTCCTTGTCATAGTTTTCTCACCTTCTGGTCCCAAAAGCAGGAAGCTTTTAAGTATCGTCACTGGAGTGACTCCCGTTCTCACACTGGAACGACAGATCCAGCTTATGCCTAGCCTCGTCCGCTCAATACGACAACCGGTAACATCACCCGGGGCGTGGCAGACCAGTTTGGATAACCTTCTCCGGTAATAACGAAGGAGTTTGAGTCCGAGCCGGCTATGCGACCTAGGCTGGTCGAATACTGAGTATGCGTTACCACCACCCTTGTTCCTAAAACATGCGCTGACGGCCTTCCAAGACTTAGTGGAGCTTCTTGTTATGCTATACACACAAGGAAGTGAACTTACCAATGGATCTTGAACCGAGAATGATTCCTTGACTACCTAATCAGTCTCATGCTTTTTTCTTGAATCATGATGTACGCGACGTGCACTGAATATGTTGAAAGCTAACGGCCGCACGAGAGGCTCTTCTCTGAATTATCTCCGCAGACGCTTCATATATGGTAGACGGCGGCGGCACCTTGTACCTTTAGCGTCCTCGCTACGTGTCTCGCTGGCCCAAGAGACGTGCACCTGTTGGACATGGTGGGAGTCCTATTTCGCAAACTGACGGTTTACAAACGATTAGCGATGGGGGGTTATTTTACGCTCATAGTACGGCTGTCGCAGAAGGCGCGGACGTAGATAAGACGCTTGATTCTATGTGGTGCCGGTGAATAGTCTCCTCTAGGCAGACTCGAGCCGGTGGAGGGTTTCTGACGAGTTTGACGACCATCAGGATGTCTATTTGAGTATCCTATCGATTGGTACACTGTTGTAATCGACGGACATGGTAGTATGATGCGCCACGATGATGAGATGGGCCGAAGCTTTGTAGTTTTGAGTCATGCTTCATACATACCATGCATCGCATGCATAATAGACAACGAATGTGCGCGAAGTCGGCTAGATTTTATTGTTAACTGACTGAGGCAAGAGGATGAAGGACCGTGAGAAACTTGGCCATCTGCCGCTTTCGGCAACCTCACGGACAGACGCAATCTCGTCCTCATCGTCCTCACCACCGTCGGCACCCTCAAGGTGAGCGCAATTCACGTCGAATCTACGCCGGTACAACGTCTTGGCCAATATGGAGGCAAATCTGTGGTGGAATAACGGGTGGAAGAGCTGGATGCGTCGAGGATGACTTTGATGGAGAAATTTTGGCGGGACGAAATCGGCAACTCCAGCGCAGCGTGCTGACCATTTTCATTTGCAGACTCTCAAATGGCCGCAACAAAAGCATCGAAGGGCAAGGCTGCTGGTGTGTTATTCGCGATGCGGGGGGGAGACATTTTTCTGAATTCGTTGTAGCCAAGCCGTCGCCCAAGGACTCAAAGGCCAAGGCCGCGAAAAAAGCTGCGCTCCAGGGAGCGCACTCACACTCTGCACGCAAGACGCGGACGTCGGTGTCGTTCCACCGCCCCAAGACTCTCCGCCTGCCTCGCGAGCCTAAATACCCGCGGAATTCGGTGCCCCATGCACCTCGGATGGACCAGTTCAGGACGATTGTCTCGTGCGTGGTCGGTCTATTGGGAGTTTATTTGCGAGCTGACGGGTGACACGCAGACCACTGAACACGGAATCTGCGATGAAGAAGATTGAGGAGCACAACACGCTTGTATTCATTGTGGATATCAAGTCGAACAAGCGCCAGATCAAGGACGCGGTGAAGAAGCTGTACGATGTGGAGGCGGCCAAGGTCAACACTCTTATTCGGTACGTGCAATGTGGTGGAACATGTTGCAGCGAACTAATTCCGGGTTTTTTAGGCCCGACGGCAAGAAAAAGGCATATGTACGGTTGACAGCTGATCACGATGCTCTTGATGTGGCCAACAAGGTGCGTCGTGTGAGAAGAGTGTGTGTGGGGGCTACTACTAACTGTCAATTAGATTGGGTTCATCTAAGTAGTGGTAGTGTATAGGGTAGTAGAGTATATGTCCTTATGCCATGGTTATGCATGCTCCTGAGAAATTGTTGATTGCCCCTGAGTGATTATGTTTGTCCCGATTTGGCAGCGGCTTTAAGACGGGGTATCAACACCACCCGTTTCCAAGAAGACTCGGCTAGTTCTTTTCGTAAACTTTGAAATCTGGCATTCTCGCCACCAAAGACTCTCTGCTCGCGCAGCACCCACGCTCTTTCACTACCACTGGCCCTCCATCCCTCCGCTGTCCTGGCCTGACAGCTCCGTCCAAATGCACATATATTCCCTCTTTCTAATCCTTTCCCTCGTCTTTGCTGTCCACGCCGACTCTGCTCATGACTTTCACACTCATACCAAACGTTCTCTGAGCAGAGGCTTTGTAGCGGCCAAGAAGGACACGAGAGACCTTGGAGGTATATCTTTGCTTTTTTCCATCATGAAAATTGCTAAATTACCGCTCTAAGATCTTCTCAGTATTCTCAGCTTGCTGCCACCATCATCCACGACAGCTACCGACACGACTACCGCCTCTTCATCAGAGACGACGACGGCTTCATCCTCGGCGTCGACCACCGATTCTCTCTCGTCAGGCTCTTCATCATCAGCCACAGACTCGGCCTCGTCGTCGTCTTCCACTCTGTCGTCCGACTCGTCGGCCAGCAGCAGTTCTACCTCAGAAACAGCCACGTCCACGTCCTCGGATGGAGGCCTTCTTTCCAGCATCCTTGGCGGCATTATTGGAAGTTCTACTACCACCACTACCACCGACTCGTCAACGACCGGTACTGACACTACCGCTGCTTCATCAGATACTGTCACATCTGACACGGCGGCGGCTACTACTACTGACCCAGGTACTACGGCATCTTCAACGACAGATGCTGCCACCACGTCCACCACAGATGGCGGCCTTCTCAGCAGTATCTTGAACACCATTCTTAACCCTTCCACGACCTCGGACGCGCCGGCCAGCTCTACTGACGCACCAGCGTCGTCGTCAGATAGTGTTACGTCGGATGCGCCAGCTTCGTCTGATGCCCCTGCTTCATCTGACGCTCCCGCTAGCACCACAGATGGCGGCATTCTCAGCAGTATCTTAAGCACCATTCTGGACCCTTCCACGACCTCGGACGCGCCGGCTAGCTCTACCGACGCGCCCGTGTCGTCGTCAGATGGTGTTACGTCGGATGCTCCAGCTACATCTGACGCTCCCACCACCACCGAGTCTGCCACGCCAACGACGACCGACATTCTCAGCAGCATCATCTCTGGGATCCTCGATCCCTCTTCGACTTCGGATAGCGCTTCTCAGATCACCGATCCCCCCGTTTCATCCTCCATCAGTTCCGCCCCTGTGTCGCAGTCGGATTCTGGAATCCTCACGAGCATTTTCTCTAGCATTTTCAGCGATCCTATCAGTATTTCTGCCAGTGCTAGTGGTTCGCAGCCCCCCATTAGCGTCAGTGCGTCCGGCTCGGATCCCATTAGCGTCAGTGCCTCGCCTCCCATTAGTGTTAGCGCCAGCGGTTCAGAACCCATCAGTATCAGCGCCAGCGCCAGCGGCTCGACTCCCATCTCCATTTCAGTATCACAGACCCTGTCTGGACCTGTTTCCGCGTCCGAATCTGTTTCTGCTTCCGGCTCTGGCTCGTCGTCAGTTGTCATCAGTTTCCCCTCCGGCACGTCCTCATCGACTGCCAGCGATGACACCTTCAGCGTGACTGTACCAACGTCAACGACCTCGACGACGAAGCAGTGGTGGGAAACGACGAGTGGTTTGGCCATTGCGAGTGTCAGCTCTGCATCTGATGATACGTCAACCATGACCGATCCAGATGCTGTCACCACGACCTTGTCTGCGGACCCGACGGCGGCGACGACCTTCTCGGTGGCGGCCATTCCCACTGATCTCCCGTATAGGATCTATCCCAGGGAGAGCTACACCGACGGTGTTGATTTGGCCAGCTTCACATTTGTGAGCTTGCTCATGGACAACTATTATCCATGGGACTTTGTCGTTGGGAGTTCCGTTGCGTCTGCTCAGCTTATCGCGTACACGCGTACACAGATTGAGGTTGCGCTTGGCATCACTGGTGCGTACCATCATTTACATTTTGATTGTTCTTGCTAACTAATTCTCGCAGATTCTGATGTCCTGCCTTACGCGCTGCAAGTCTACATCCCCGACTCGTACAAGTCGACTTCGGATGTTAGCAAGCTTGGTACTCAGGTGCTCTGTTACATCCCTACCACCTCGGTTGAGGACCTCGCTGCCCAACTCAAGGTCAAGACGTCCATGTTTTATAGTGGTGGCAGCAACAATGATGCCCAGTCGCTCGTTTCCCACGTCATGGCGTCTTCCTCGCTCTTGAGTGTCGCTGCCCCCGATGGTGACGGTTCTAGTACCGACGGGACATCGAGCGCTTCCGCTTCTGGTGCGTCCTCCACGACGCGACAGGATGCCATCATCGGCGTCACGACCGCTTTGGGCTCCGTGGCTGTCCTCACTCTCTTGTACCTCGTCTGGCGCACTATTCAGCGCCGCAAGGAGCAGGCTCATCGGCGCATGAGTGACCCGCCTGATATGGCGGGCATGCGCCCAGAGGGACGCGAGTTTGACCAGGACACGCTCGGTGGACAGAGACGCAGGAGTTTCTTCTACGCGGAGGACTCGTTGCGCGGCTTCCAGGGCGACAGGCCTGCTGAAGTAGAGGATCCGTTTATGGACCGGGTTAGTCCTAGTGGGCAGCCCATGACGCAGAGGCGGCACGTTATGCCCGCCACGATCTCGCCCCCGATTTTGCGGGAGAGTAGTATGAACTGGTGAGGTGTGTTTGGTGTGATTAATGGACGATTTGTTGTTGTGTGAGAGAGCGATGATGATGTTGGTTTCTTGCTTGCTTGCTGTGACTGCATATACCAGTTTTCGCCTGCTTGTCCCTCCTTCCTTTGCCGGGCAGGTCTCCATGTTTTGATTGGATATGAATTTTTCCTTTTAATTTATAGTCATTGCATTTCTAGTGCTTTTTTTTTCTTTGCTTTTTAGGGTATGTTGAAAAAAATGCATGCGGGTCATGAAGTGGATGTAGATATGGGTCCTTTTTTCTCTTTTCTCTATCATCACTTTTTTTTTTGATAAGTAGAGAGCACCCCATGAGGTCGTCGTGTAGAATCGGAATCCATTTCTGACCGTGCGGCTGTTGCGATGGAAGGCGTGCATGAGGTGCTGCGGTGTTATTTTGAGGTCTGGGCTTTTTCGAGATGGGATGAGACGGTGAGGTGAGGTGAACCGATTTAGCTTGCGTTTGTCGTGTGCTGGTTTAAATTTGGGCGCGAGGCAGATTAGTGTTACGAGTCGTATGTCATTGTAAGTGTTCCATTTCGATGATGGCTAAACTACTAGGTCTCAACTGACCCCGTGGTGTGTCAAGTACAGCTGGATGTGGATAGATACTGAGAGTCGGAGGAATTGGCGGAAGAGAGGTACATGGGAAAGCGAGTTGCTGAAGTTGTGGGGGTGTTCCAGGATGCTTATAGTCATGTAGTATTACCTGTTTGTTCTCCCACTGGTGGGTTTTAAGATTATCACGGCGTTAGGAAAATGAACCTTACAACTGCCGTCAAGAAAGGTATGATCGACGCCTTGTTTGGCGAAAAGACAAGGCTCCATTTCACCTGGGAATGTTTAGTAAGTAGAATCCCTACGCCACGATGGAATACACGGATGATGATGGGCTCTATTGAAGCATGAGGCAAGAACGTGGTCACTCTCGTCACGGAATCAAGGTACAGACTACAATGTTCCTTGTCGATGATATCTGCAAGAAACACGCGAGCCACGGATGCGGTCTCACAGTCAAAGGTTCTCGCTCGAAGCATTGGAGGGTACACTCTTGATTGACATCGCACCGAAGTTCCTCCTATCTTCAGTAACAACGCTATGTGGAACTATTCAGCAATATGCCCTCCTTCATACTCCAGGATCGGGATATGAATAACTTTGACGTATTAGGGTGAGGTTGAAAACGCGATTCTTGCACACTAAGTAATTGATATGACGTTAGAATGAGTACGCACGATTAGGCTCCTTGCGGTTCCATTTCACTTGGGTACGCTAGTCTTTTGCTCTATTGAGTTAAGCAGCGCTTGGTTCTCCATCAGCGGTCGGGGCTAGGACGTGGCGCAGAGAAACAACTGAACCTTGATCGGCAGAGTAGGCCGATGCACGTGGTTCGGCTATTTCCTTCCTGCTCCCAACACGCAAGTTCAACTCTTGAGTAAACAACGCCCAGAGGCCGTCGCACACGCTTGTATTTGCGTCCTGTGTAAAGTCCTTCCCAAACAAGCCCTATTTGCACTAAATTCAACTCGTGTCACTGTCAAATTTAGGTGGCCAGCACGGTTAACTTAGGGTCTCGCCTGTAGAGTCTATCGCGGCTATGAAAATGTTCTTTGACTTGTTTGCCTCGTTCTTTACTTTATCTAATTGGAGCAGATACAAACAGGTGCTCCCCTCTGTCTCTTATAGAATCGCTCCATTCTTTCTGACTAGCAGCTCATAAGGTAGACGACACACAGACTCATCGAACCTGAGTGTGACATCCAAATCGGGCCTCATCAGTCTGGATCAGCACAAAATTTCTCCTTTTGCCTTAATAGAGACACTAGTCCGCTTCAATTTCCCAAGAGATTATGGACAAAGTGTACCCAAAGATTGCCCTAAATGCACGTATTTGGAGAACTACTTGCTCAGTTTTTAGAAATGGGCTTATCCCTCTGATATCCTGCACCTTTACATCTATTCAAACAATCTCTTGGAGTTTATTCACAGCAGAGGTGCGAGACAGGCATATCGTCCATGAATTCTCATCGCGTACAAAGGTGATCGGCCCAATTTGGGCCGTGACTCAGGGTCTTCAGGGTTCGATGAGTCTGAATGTCGTCTACCTTAATGATCTTCACATCCTTCTCGTTCTGCGACACGCCCACGCTCGTCGACTCTGCAGTCGCTTCACTCCAAAATGCCACCCATCTCGTCGTCTTTGGGGGTGTCACTGTCAAAGTTAGGTGGCCAGTACGGTTAGCTTTTAGGGTAACGGTCTCGCCTTTAGAGTCTATCGTGCGGCTATGAAAACTCTCTTTATGCATACCTCGTTTGCTTGCCACCGATTCGTCCGATTGAAGCAGATAAAAACAGGCGCTTCCTTTTGTCTCTTATAGCACCGTTCATTCTTTCTGTTCGACCAGCAGCTCATAATGGCCTACACATCCTTCTCACTCTGCGACACGCCCACGCTCGTCGAATCTGCAGTCGATTCGCTGCAAAATTCCACCCATCTCGTAGTCGACTGCGAGGGCATCGACCTAGGCCGCCAAGGTGGCCGTCTCGCTCTGCTCAGCGTCCTCGCACTTCCAAACACACCCAACTCTAGTGGCGTTTCCTACCTTTTCGACGTCCTCAGCCTTGACAACCAGGCGCTCTCCCCAATCTTCG